>AYEL01082574.1:0-47617 GCA_000484575.1 Olivierus martensii
GTGTGTGTGTAGGTGTGTGTGTTTAGGTGTGTGTGTTTAGGTGTGTGTGTTTAGGTGTGTGTGTTTATGTGTAACAATACATTAAAAAGAGTAAATTTATGAAAAATTTTGTGACAGACTTTCTAATACAAATACAGTTCTGTATATCCTAATCATCACATAGTGAAAAACTCAAATAATTATAGTATTTTGTAATGTTTATTTCTTCTTTTGTAAGAACTGTAAGTAATGAAATGTACAGTCGGTTCCATAAAGTTTTGTACCTACCTCGTAGGGGCTAAGCTCACCGGAAGTTGATCAATTGTAAAGTCAGGTACTTGTACCGAGATTCAAGGCAGTTTCAAATGGACTTGTCTGTTGTGACTGAGAATAGGGAGGGAAGTATACGTGCGGGATGTGCTCGTCACGTGCTCTAAACTGACAAGAATAAGCGATAGAGACTGATAGCAGCATCGGTAGAGCGTCTGCCTACTGATCCGAGGAGCCGAGTTCGAATCTTGTTTGGAGAAACATTTTTTTTTTTTTCTTTGGTCAACATATTAGTTTGTGTTTAAATTTTAAACAATGCAATTAAAATATAAACGGTTTAAACATTTTCCAGACAAATGTGCAATATGGTGATGTGTTCATCTGAGGTTCTAAAAGATGCTTTAAAATTTTAAAAATAAATTTTCTGACTTCTCTTTATTTTATATTTTAAGTTTGAATTGTACTACATAATACTTCTTTATTACATTTATTAAACCCCGGTATTTGCTAAAATCTTTTAATATTTTCTAATATTGATAGTTTAAACATCTTTCGGAAAAACAAAACAAAAACATTTAAGAAATTCCATATAACTGCATCATTAGCTATCAGCATTTTTTTAAGAATTACTATCGAGTATTGGTCTCTTTATCCACCCTTTTATCCGATAAGCTAGTATTATCTAGCTACGCTGTGTTCTATCGAGTATCTATCGAGTATTGGTCTCTTTATCCACCCTATAAGCTAGTAATATCTAGATACGCTGTGTTCTACAATGGACAATATTCCCCATGTTTTCATGAAAACATTGTAGTTTGCCTAAGTTTGAACGAGAAGGATTATAACTAATTCGTGCTGGTTAAATTTACTATATTTAAGAAAAAAAGCAAAATATAATTTTATTATGATTTCTAATAGCATTAAGTAATTTCATTTTTAAAGTTACCGGTACTATTTACCGATTCGCTGTCTTTTTCACAAGAGGGACGGACAAGGTCCGTTTGGTTAGAATGGCTATTCGATTTTTTAATCAAGTGTGTACTTTTTTAATTGTTATGTTGTTGGAACTGTTGCACTTATCCTAATTTCGTTGATATTTTTTAAAGTTTATTCGAAAAAAAATATGAATACTGGTATACATCAATCACCGTCTCTCTGTGGTTTTGCTTTCCATGCTGTTGCTTTAAATGTTCAATTGACAATTGACCTTACTCTCCCTTATATCCAATTCGTTTCATCCTTGAAATATGTTAGAAGTGCATTTCCTATTATGAAGCGCATTGTAAAACAAACTCGAAGCAAGGAAGACAGCGTATGCTGGCAATAAAGCAATAAAAGTCCGCAAGATAACGCTCGTAAATAGTATGGCGCAATTGGAAGGAGACGTTTTAGGTAATAGTTGCAATTATATTAAGCAGTTATCAGTAAGATATAATGAGAATGTATTTAATTCAAACAAAACCAGTCACATCTGAGTAAAATAATAATATTAACAATAATACTAATTATAACAACAATAATAAACAAACTGATTTCTCAATACTTTTTGAGAAAAACATAAAAGCTATTATGTATTTAATGGATTATGCTTTTAAGTTTTGTTTTTCCGAAATAGAGAAGATAAAACGGGATTGTAACATTTTCTTCAAAAATACTGTTTTTGGATGAAAATGTTACATTTTGAAGGAGAATTTAGTTTTCCACTGTTACTGCTATTGTTGTTCAAATACGAATGTAACATTTTCTTCAAAAATATATTTTTTTTTGTGCAAACGCCACATTTCTACGAAAAATTCAATTTTTAATGTCACTGCTTCTGTCATTCAGGTTGGAATGTAACATTTTCTTCAAAAATACTGTGTTTTTGGTGAAAATGTTATATTTCTACGAAAAATTCAATTTCCCAATGTCACTGCTTCTTTCTTTCGTAGAAATGTAAGAATGTAACATTTTCTTCAAAAATATTGTTTTTTTTGGTGAAAATGTTACATTTTCAAGGAGATTTCAGTTTTCCACTGTTACTGCTATTTTTGTTCAAATACAAATTTATATTTTCTTCAAATATACTCCTTTTTTGGTAAAAATGCTACATTTCTACGTAAAATTAAATTTCCCAATGTCACTGCTTCTTTCATTCATGCAGGAATGAAACATTTTATTCAAAAATACTGTTATTTTGGTGAAAATGTTACATTTTTAAGGAGAATTTAGTTTTCCACTGTTACTCCTATTTTTGTTCAAATAGGAATGTAACATTTTTTTCAAATATACTGTTTTTTAAAAAAAATGCTACATTTCTACGTAAAATTCAATTTCCCAATGTCACTGCTTCTGTCATTCAGGTATGGATGTAAAATTTTCTTTAAAAATACTGTTTTTTTTTTGTGAAAATGTTACATTTCTACGAAAAATTCAATTTCCCAATGTCACTGCTTCTGTCATTCAAGTAGGAATGTAACATCTTCTTCAAAATTCTGTTTTTGGTGAAATTATTATATCTTTAAGGAGAATTCAGTATTCACATCTTCTTCAAAAATTCTGTTTTTGGTGAAATTATTATATCTTTAAGGAGAATTCAGTATTCCACTGTTGAAAAAGGTATATAGGCCTACATATATTATTAAGTAATTTCACTTAAATAAAATTATGAAATAAACGAAGTGTGAGCGCACATGTTTTGTGACATAGGCCTACTTTTTGTTAATTAAGGTTCTATCACAGCTGAGAATATGCCTATTTTAAAATATTGTTTGATGTTCAGTTAATATTTTGTTCAAAATCCGCCTTGGTCTATAGCCTGTGTTAGCCTATCAGGCATGCTTTCAATTAAAACCTGACTTGTATTTATACGACGCAATCCTTCCCATCTGAGGCAGATTTCATCCCATAATTCGTCTGGTGTTGTCGCCAAGATTGTATCTGATGTTAAATCAGCCCATAAATTTTCAATGGGATTCATATCCGCTCCTTTTGCTGGCCAGGGATGGCAATTCAATTTTTCCTACTGGTCTAACCAATTCGTAGTTGCCCGTGACATCTGAATTGGCGATTTGTCGTGAACAAAATACAGTACTGTCTGTCCAAACAACGTCTGCAGTGCCGGCAACAGAGTTTTCTAATATATCTATGTATTTTGTCGCATTCAAGTGTCCATCAATTCGTATAAGCTCACCTGGGCCGGCAGCTGTCATCCAGCCCCAAACACCTGTAAAGTTATTGTTATATAATATAATTAAAAACATTCATATAAAAATTCATTAGTTAAGTCGTATCATTGCGTTTTGTTTAATGGAAAACCTGTACGAATTAATTGGGCTTTAAAAGTTGTGCTGTTAACGTTATTGGTTGAGAGATAATATTATAATCCTTCGTTCTCATTGCATATTGGTTATCCATGAAAAAAAAAGCTGCCGCAACGCTAGCCTATTGGCAGAAATTATACAATACAGTTCTCTATGATCCTTCGTTCTCATTGCTTATTGGTTATCCATGAATAAAAAAGCTGCCGCAACGCTAGCCTATTGGCAGAAATTATACAATACAGTTCTCTATGATTTGCTAACAGATTAAAAGATAGCGTTATATGCTGTGCTGCTAAGAGACTGTTAAAAATGATTGGATGATTAAATTTACACATTTATACTGTAAAAGGGTAACTGTCAGCTTCAATTAGTACGAAGTACGATCTTCATTCAATCCTGCTTGTATTGCTCTCCAGGAAACACATTTTAAACCTGGAGACACATTTTCACTGAAAAACTATAACATCCTCCGTAAAGATAGTACCAGTCATGATAGTGCCAGTGGTGGGGTTGCAATTCTGGTGGCCCACCATATTCCATCTTTGGCAGTTAAGGTGCAATCAGACCTGCAGGCGATTGCGGTACGTCTTTCGGTTGGATTTTGCTTCACGTTATGTACAGTCTACCTACCTCCTGACGAAAGGGTAGACGAAGCGGACCTAAGAACATTAATTGATCAGCTGCCCACTCCGTATTTTCTGTTAGGCGATTTCAACGGACACCACCACATATATGATATGTGATGATAGCACTTTTTCAATGGTTCTACCACGAAAATTAATATCAGATTACCATCTCGCACTTTTGAATACTGGAGCTCACACTTACTTTCACGCGCCTATTAATTTTCGTGGTAGAACCATTGAAAAAGTGCTATCAGATTACCATCTCGCACTTTTGAATACTGGAGCTCACACTTATTTTCACGCGCTTAGCCGGACATTCACTGCCATCGATCTCTCGATCTGCTCACCCGATCTCCTCCCAATGTGGAATTGGAACGTCAGCGATGACCTGTACGGGAGTGACCACTTTCCCATCTTTTTACATCTTTGGGACCAGGATGTTACCGTCTATCCCGCCCAACAAGATGGAAGATTGAATCTGCAGACTGGAAACGTTTTACCAGACTTGTGTTACCGTCTATCCCGCCCAACAAGATGGAAGATTGAATCTGACTGGAAACGTTTTACCAGACTTGCTTCAATAACTGCAGACATGGTTGAGATCCCAGATGTCGATGATGCATTGGGGACTGTCACGGAGAGCATGATAGAGGCAGCTGAAGAATCTATACGTAAAACTTCAGCAAGATTTCGCAAACATCATAGACCTTGATGGAACCACGACTGTGAGGTGGCCCACAAAAAACAAAAGACGTGGGGTATTTTCCGCCGATATCCCACTGAAAGAAATCTCATTGCCTTCAAACATGCAAAGGCCAACTTTCGAAAAATCCGACGTCAGAGCCAAAGGGATTCATGGAGGAGGTACGTTTCTATCATCACGTCTTCTAATAGTTCCAAGGTGGTATGGAACAAAATCCGTAAGATCAATGGAACAGCTACATTCCATCCAATTTCCATGCTCGAACACAACGGTGTAATTGTTTGCGACTATCAGGGTATTGCTAATCTGCTCGCCTCCACATTCTCTTCTGTTTCTAGCAGTAGCAATTATCCTGATTCTTTTCAATCCATAAAGTCGCGTGTCGAAAATGCTCCCTTGAACTTCAGGCCCTCCACACCTGAAGAGTACAACACTCCTTTTACAATGGTCGAGCTTCACACGTCTTTGCACCGTTCTGGTAATACTGCTGTAGGTCCGGATTCCATCCACTACAGCATGTTGAAACACCTTTCGCCAGATTCTCTTACTAACATCTTGTTCCTCTTCAATCGAATTTGGGCAGAGCATGTGTTCCCGTCCTCCTGGACTAGATATATTATCATTCCCCTCCCCAAACCAGGAAAAGATCCCAAGAACCTCTGGGCATTTTTGATCTTATTTCACAAAATATTATAACTGATTCCCTGAAAATTGAATAATTATTATATATTTAAAATTACTATTGGGCTTATTGCTCTATTATAATTATTTAATAATCATGGTTATGGATTATTATAAGTCCTGATCTGCAGTAGTTAAAATACTTTTAAAAATCCTTCCAAGTGAATAAAATCACTGCAAATGACTGAAATATAAAATTAAATTAAAATATAATATGAAACTGGAATAAAAATTTGTTGTCAAACTTTTCTATGCTATCAGCAACAACCAATATTTACATTAAAAGATTGAAGGGCAAATGATATCTTCTTTTTTTATGACTAATTGAAAAAATTCTTTGACAAATATTAAAATTAAATTTGTCTGCTTTCTGTCGATACTTGAAAATCTTCTTTTTTATGACTAACTGAAAAAATTCTTTGACAAATATTAAAATTAAATTTGTCTGCTTTCTGTCGATACTTGAAAAATATTAATAGAAAAAGTATCTAGGTTCAATGAATATCTAAAAAATGTATTGAGTACAAAAATGTCAAAGTATTCAATTTAAAGCCAAACGAAAGAAATCTTTAGAACTGATTTTTGTATATTAATATAATGTAAGATTATGAAAGAAGAGAAGGAAAATGTTTTCTGCTAAAAAACTTGTATTATGTCTATTATAAATATTTTAGAAATATTTACATATATGTGTAGTAAGAAACTATATTAAATTTATCTAAAATTTAAAAGAATCTAGAAGAAAACAATTCATGATGATTTGATTTAATAATTTTATCCAATAAATGAATTAGGAGATAAAATTTGAAGGAGTTTGTATGTTATCAGCCATACTATTAACAAACATTTCAGAGGTTTAATCTACTGCAATGTGAATTTTATTAAATCAACTGCTGACTTGATCAGCATATCAGATAAGGTAGTTTTTGCTGACTCACTGGAGCAGTCAGATGAAAGTATACGACGATGACAACACTTGTATACAGTCAAACCTCTTTAAGCCGCCCCTCTATAAACCGCCACCCTCGTTATTTGCATGCTGACTCACTGGAGCAGTCAGATGAAAGTATACGACGACGACAACACTTGTATACAGTCAAACCTCTTTAAGCCGCCCCCTCTATAAACCGCCACCCTCGTTATTTGCCTAAAATTTATTTAATATGAAATCAGCTTTAAATTTTAGCTTACCAGATACAATATTTACAATTTGATATGGAATGCCTAAAACTTGGCAGAATTCTTCTGCATTTCCAATCATTTCATCAAACATTTCCCAAGATTTATTATCATGAGGTGACGTAATACAAAACTGTTCAATCTAGAAATAAATATAAATTTAATAAAAGTTTAATAAACTTATATTTTAATAAAGTGTTTATATCCTCTTGCTTATTATCAGTGACAATTTCCCTAAACTACTTTGCATCTATTGCAACTTGAAAGTACTTATATGAAATCTCAGTTTTTAATAGATTTCACAAAAAATTTAAATCATGTCTTTTACTATATTAAATATGGTAAGTACACTGAAATTTGAATCATTGAGATATGTTAAATCATTCTCCAAGAGTTTTTTGTTTATTGTATGTGAAAATTAAATATTTATAGAAATGTTTATAAATATTACTATTCTTCTTTTCACTTTCTTCTTATATATATCTAATCGAATAATTTGTCAGATCAAACAAGTGAAAAAACACAAAAATTTAATTTTATTACCGTAGAAGTTTCGGCTTAATGAAGCCATCGTCATTCGAAAAAATCAACCGCTGATGATGGCTTCATTAAGCCAAAAGTTCTATGGTAATAAAATTAAATTTTTTGTTTTTTTCACTTGTTTCAGCTGACAAATTATTCGATTAGATATTAAATATTTATATTAAACATTTGAAACAATTATGAAATGGTAATAAAATTAAATTTTTTATGTTTTTCACTTGTTTCAACTGACAAATTATTCGATTAGATATTAAATATTTATATTAAACATTTGAAACAATTATGAAAGTAGTCTAAGTCATTTAAGACAACTTGTGAAAATAAAAGTTTTATTATTAGTAAAATTTTATGATTATGAAAAAAAATTTTATCTTGCAAATAAATCTTAAAAAATTTTACAAGCCCAAAATTCATGATATTTTACAGCAAAAATATATGATTTGGAAAAAGAATTTTATCTTGCAAATGGATCTTAAAAAATTTTACAAGCCCAAAATTCATGATATTTTACAGCAAAAATATATGATTTAGATCACTTTCATAATTACTGGCTTATATATATATATATAAATTTAAAACTGTTTTCTTCAGCATGCATTTGTATTCAATGTAAATTTGGTTGTTCTATATGAAATTTTACATAGATTAATAAACTAAGGAAACTGATTTTTTGTAATTCATTAAAAATCATCCTCAGTCAAATAATAAAATTTATTTATTTATAATCAATAATAATTGCCTTTCTTTTAAATACTTTTAATCTTTTTCTTTAAAATGATATTAATTTTATATTCTGAAGATTTTTTGAGCATAATAAAAAAACTATTTTAATAGGAAAATCAAAAATTACACTTCCTAAATTTTTCTACATACCTTTTCAAACTGATGGACTCTAAAAATTCCTCGAGTATCACGTCCATGAGAACCAACTTCCTGACGAAAACATGTAGAAATTCCAGCATAACGAATTGGGAGAGATTCTGTAGCTATCCATTCGTCTCTATGAAAGGCTGCAATTGGTTGTTCAGAAGTTGCTATAAGATATTTCTCTTCCACATTATTTCCTTCACCAGCCTTTTCACTTCCTTTTCCAATCACCTATTATGTATTAAGAGAATTGTTAATTCAAATATAAAAGCTTATTCAAATAAATAAAATATAAGTATATCAATTGGATTGACAACATGATTAAAGTTTAGTTTTCTATAGAAAGAATGAGGATCAAATTCAGATCTCATACTTTTGAGAATATACGTGTAGGATCTAGACCAGGGTTGTCCAAAAGGCGGCCCGCCAAGCCATTTTGTGCGGCCCACGAGACTGTCACGATTTCTGATATAATATTACTTTTTATTTTATTTTTTACTTTTATTTATTACTTTTTTAAGAGATTATTAAAAAGAATCCTAAAATTGAATTATATTAAATTAATTAATTAATTTTTCTTAATTATTAGTAGTTATTTAACAATCAACAAGCTATCAATGACATCACATTTTTATAAGACTTTCAATCACATCAATTTTAACTATTTCAGTTTAATGTTTTTCATTTGATTCTTTATCCAAAATTAAAAAAAAAATATCAGAGTATGGTATATTACTGACAAAATCCAATTTTTTTTTGTGCCAAAAAATTAAAATGCAAAAAAGTTAGGGCAAAAAATTTGACCATTGTGAGATTCTGTTTTAATTTTATTTTTATTTTACCAGGAGTTTGTTGCATTTGTGAAATGAGTGAGAAAAACGTAAAATAGAAAATGAAAATAGAGTATATTAGTAGTGGTGGGAAAATGACTGGGAAAATCACATGGGTAAACTGCTTTGTTTAACTATGTTTTCCTAACTTTCGTGATTTTGGTCGGAAAGTAATATCAACGTTTGGTAGTACTTATTGCCAAGCCATTTTGTGCGGCACGAGACTTTCACGATTTCTGATATAATATTACTTTTTAATTTTTTTTTTACTTTTATTTATTACTTTTTTAAGAGATTATTTAAAAGAATCCTAAAATTGAATTATATTAAATTAATTAATTAATTTTTCTTAATTATTAGTAGTTATTTAACAATCAACAAGCTATCAATGACATCACATTTTTATAAGACTTTCAATCACGTCAGCTTTAGTTTTAACTATTTCAGTTTAAAGTTTTGAATTGTGACTGTATATTAGTTATTTTTTGGTTTCTAACACTTACTATTTCAGTGATTGTTTGACCATTGTGAGATTCTGTTTTAATTTTATTTTTATTTTACCAGGAGTTTGTTGCATTTGTGAAATGAGTGAGAAAAACGTAAAATAGAAAATGAAAATAGAGTATATTAGTAGTGGTGGGAAAATGACTGGGAAAATCACATGGGTAAACTGCTTTGTTTAACTATGTTTTCCTAACTTTCGTGATTTTGGTCGGAAAGTAATATCAACGTTTGGTAGTACTTATTTGTGTGAAAGTGCATTTTCTAATATGAAAATAGTTAAGAATCCATTCGGAACCTGCCTTGGAGAATCTTCTTTTACATATTCTGCGGATAGCTACAACAGGAATGGATGTAAATCCAGCCCTTGTAAATGCTGCTGCCTGTTCTCATTTATCACATTAAATAGGTACATACATGCTATTTTTATATTTTTTAACTGTATATTTTATAACTTTTTTAACATGTTTATTGGATGCAATCTGGTAAATATAAGATTTGTTAATCTGGAAATAAAATTGGTTTCCAAAGAGCATTATATTTTTGTGTTCCGTTTGTTGAGACAATAGCATATCAAGTACCAAAGCCCCTCCCCTTTTTTGTAACTGCGGCCCTCCACATCTCTAGTAAGCACGGCTATGGCCCTCGAGTTCATTATAATTGGACAGCCCTGATCTAGACCAACTACTTGCATAATTCAGTTAACCTATAAGAACTGTATACAGATCATATAGAATCTAGAATAATTTTATTTAAAAAATAAATATTTATATATACAATATTTGGATCACTGGTTTATTTCTCTTTTCTTTTCTTACTTGCTAGAAAAATCTGCTTCTCAATTGATATGGAGAATTCTCTTGAAAAATTATCTTATTGTTTAAGCAAGCATCAAGTAGGAGAATCAATTTGAACTGCTGTAGCTTAAATTTAGAATGGTTGTTTTCAGTATGCATGGTCCTGAGTAAAAATCCTGCATGTTTTTTTTTTTTCAATTTTCAATTATATTTAAATGCTAAAATACTGTGGAATTCCGGGCGGAACGGAAATGCGGAAATAACAGGTCTTATGGCCTAGAAGCGGTCCACGTTCAATGCGTGAGCAAGGATGACGAATGAGGCTAAACAACTCGAATAATTGAGTCGGAGATCCACATTGAATTAAATTCAATAGCTTCTTTATTAATTAAATAAATATGAGAGACTTTGAATTTACAAAATAATTTCCCGACAAACTAAGGAGAGTCGTACCTGCAGTTGTTGTTCGTTCTTTTCTTCTAAAAGTCCGTCATACTAACAGTCTTTAGTCTCTAAATTAACTGTCTTTAGTTCAATACACAATTTATCACTTGAGGCTAAACAACTCGAATAATTGAGTCGGAGATCCACATTGAATTAAATTCAATAGCTTCTTTATTAATTAAATAAATATGAGAGACTTTGAATTTACAAAATAATTTCCCGACAAACTAAGGAGAGTCGTACCTGCAGTTGTTGTTCGTTCTTTTCTTCTAAAAGTCCGTCATACTAACAGTCTTTAGTCTCTAAATTAACTGTCTTTAGTTCAATACACAATTTATCACTTCAGTTGACAGGAGCTGGAATCGTTTTTCTTTTTCTTCGATGATGTAGCAGCGTAGAGAAATAAACGGTATCCAAATCGGGTCTAGCAACGGTATTTTATGAGCAATGTTTTGGTCGAGCAGATGACGGCTCGATGCAATCCAAATCCCAAAACAACGTCGCGGCAGAATGCAAGGTTCCGGCAAAAGGACATCTCGGTTTGTCCGAGATGTCCTTTTGCCGGAAGGCGAGGACCAAAAGCTTCAATGATTTTTGTGAAAAAGCCTCGTCTCGGCTAGCGTGCAGACCTTTGTCCACGATGATGTAGCAGCGTAGAGAAATAAACGGTATCCAAATCGGGTCTAGCAACGGTATTTTATGAGCAATGTTTTGGTCGAGCAGATGACGGCTCGATGCAATCCAAATCCCAAAACAACGTCGCGGCAGAATGCAAGGTTCCTGCAAAAGGACATCTCGGACAAAAGGCGAGGACCAAAAGCTTCAATGACTTTTGTGAAAAAGCCTCGTCTCGGCTAGCGTGCAGACCTTTGTCCAGCACCGCTCTTTTATGTGCCTGACCTCTCCTTCACCTTTCCCGGGGATGGCTGTTATTGTTTCTTCGTCTCGGCAAGAGTGACGTTTCGGGAAGAACCAGAGTGGGGACCTTCGTCCAGCACCGCTCTTTTATGTGCCTGACTTCTCCTTCACCTTTCCCTGGGATGGCTGTTATTGTTTCTTACACAATCGTCCGGGAAGATCAGGTAACATTCCTGACACGACATTTGAATAAACATCTTAAGTTATTATTCCAAAGAACAGTAAGATAATCCGACACCTCCTGTTTCTCAATTGACTGCGTCATTAGATTTTATTTCAATTGCATCATTATATTTTAATTTTGATTCGAATCTGCGACAATAAAGGGGGGTTTTTGCCGGCCCCACATAGAACATCTATAATAGTATTTTATTAAACGAAAAATAGCAAAATAATTATTTAATTTGATTCGAATCCGCGACAATAAAGGAGGGTTTTTGCCGGTCCCACATAGAACATCTATAATAGTATTTTATTAAACGAAAAATAGCAAAATAATTATTTGTATTGTATTCTTTATCAAACATAATATAAATTATTATATGTTTAATGTTTTCATATGCAAATTAGATTGCTTTTAAATTTAGATAAAAAAATTACAAATATCATCTGTGTAATCTGCATAGGATTGTGCACTTGAATATGAATCCTATGTAAAATAAATTGCAATAGTATCGACACTCATTCTAATCAGCAACTTTGCAGTGTTTGAAATAAATTATATCGATAAATTAAAACGGGGCCCCTTCGACATTTTTGCGAGGGGCCTCTCAGTTTTCAGCTACGCCGTTGTGCTGAAGTACCCAATGTGGCTCTCACAGCGAAAAGTTTGGAGACCCTTGTGCTATTGGAAGAGTCATTAAGCACCTTTGAGGCTGTTTGAGATTTTGAAAGCAAGAATGAGGTTTACCAAATTCAATTCAAACTCATTAATATTTTCATGTTAAATTTGAAGAATGTCATGATCAGAGCCGGATTGCATTTTTAGAGGCCCTAGGACGAGCGAGTCTTTGGGGCCCCTAAAAATTCAAATCAGCTATGTCTAATTTTAAAGGCTCCTTATAACTCTGAGCGCAGGCCGAACTCTGGATTGCAGAGTTGCTAGCCGTTAGGTAGTTATAATTAATAGTATCGACACTCATTCTAATCAGCAACTTTGCAGTGTTTGAAATAAATTATATCGATAAATTAAAACGGGGCCCCTTCGACATTTTTGCGAGGGGCCTCTCAGTTTTCAGCTACGCCGTTGTGCTGAAGTACCCAATGTGGCTCTCACAGCGAAAAGTTTGGAGACCCTTGTGCTATTGGAAGAGTCATTAAGCACCTTTGAGGCTGTTTGAGATTTTGAAAGCAAGAATGAGGTTATGAATGCACATACAATTAACACAGTGAGTCGGTGACAGTTGCAACTAAATTAAGAACTTCTTGAGTTAGTACTCGTCACTTGTAACCAGAGCCGGATTTGCACTTTTGAGGGCCCTAGGACGAGCAAGGCTTTGGAGCCCCTAAAAATTCAAATCAGCTATGTCTAATTTTAAAGGCTCCTTATAATTTATAAGAAATCTTTAAAATTTTACTTTCTATCTAGCACTTTAATAACTTATTTTTTCTTATTAAAAGTTTATAAAAGTTGAAAACTGATAATTTTGGAGTCCCTAGAATCGCGGGGCCCTAGGATGCGGCCTAGTCGGCCTATAGGTAAATCCGATCCTGCTTGTAATGCATCTAAACTTGTTCAAAATTTGTATAGTTTCCAATCTGCGAACACACTATACTTTATTTTGCAGGATAAGCATGATGACACGACAGGACCCTTTATAAAAAGAACTTGTTCATTTTTCATTAAATTTTGAAAAATAATTAAATTTATAGCCATTTAATAATTTAAATGATAAATTCGGATATGAAAAATTTCTGTAGTGCCCCCTTCCCCTGATACCCTAAGCACGTGCTTACTTTGCTTATAGGTTAATCCAGCATTGCATAGGGCATATCATGTTCAAGTTTTGTAGACATCTTTATCCGGATATCAACTCTAATTTTCGCACCTTCATATGCGATTATTTCTTGAACCGAGTGAGATCTTTTTTCTTTCACTGCTTGAAGCCGAACTTATTACATGAATGATGATGAATGCAGCCAACTACTTTATTACTCGACCAGAATGCATTTATTAATCAAATATACCATCCCCGACTGGCGATTATGCATAATGTCAAATAGTATTTAATCAAATTTACCGATCATATTTACCAGTACGAACTGGAGAATATGCATAATCACCAATAAATGTGATAAATTCGCTATATGAAAAAAATTTATCACTTTTACCGAAATCGTTGATGATTATACATAATAACCGGCGATTATGCATAATCACCGGATTAATCACTTTTACCGTAACATATATGTAGCCTACAGTATATCATTCAACTTCAAATAGAATATTTATAAAACCTCAAATAGTTGAAAGCATTATCCAACATTATCCAAGTTCATTTTACTTTTTCTAATAATTAAGTCCAGAATAGAGAGTATCTTATTTCAGCTTTATTTTAATCAAATAACAGAATACAATACTCCACATGTAAATGCAGTTTTCTTTGAAATAAATCTCAATACCATACAACACATTTATTTTTCAGTTTCAATGGCTCACAAGTTTATACATCATGAATTGTTAAGTCTTCATACTGTGTAGAAAAGTATGAATCATATTATTACACTGCTCCATTTTTAGTAAATAATTAATCACAAAAAACTAAGCACTTTCACAAGCTAAATAAATTATTTAACTAATGAGAATGAACATCGAAAAACCGGGCAGATAAAGAAAACGTCCTGGATGTAAATAGACAACATTCTAAGACAGGGATGAGCAACACGCGGCCCGTTAAACATGTTTATGCGGCCCGCCAAGCAAGCCTTAGGACGCGGTCTATTGGTAAATCTGGCCCTGGTCATGATCATCATAATATATGTAGAAAAATAAATAATTACCAAAGCATTAAAGTAAATGCATAAAATCAGTTCATTTTTAAATCCTATTACCCCAAATTACTTTCATAGTTATTTGCATACAAAATATATTTTTCCTATAATGAATTTTAAAAGAAAATTTTAAAGTTGATCTTAACCAGTAAAAATTTCAATATGGTCTGATCTGTTACATCATTTAAATGTTCTCCTGGTAGAAATTAGAATGTAATACAACTGCAGTACATCTAATCCCATATATATATAGATAAAATATTTCAGTGTATATTAAAAAATGAAATAAGTTTAAAACAAAAACAGATTAAATTATAAGTCTAGTATTATATATAAATTTGTTTGAAATTTTAAATTGCATACTAGAATTTCAAATATTGTCCACTTGATTATCTGGGGATGGATTAACCAAAGTTAATTCCATTAACCAGAAGTGATGTTTTTATCTTAGATGTGATATATGAAAGATTTTTAAATGCCAAATTGATTTTTTTATTGTATTTTAGATAATTGGTAATCAAAATTAGAAATTACAAATATTGCAATAATTTTTTGCTGCATATAAACATATTTCTTATTTTTGTTTTCAATAACAGAACATTTGAATATATACAATTTATTTATTTTTTTAGTATTAATATGTGTTGTTCATTAATTCCAATTTTTTTTTGAGTATTTTGCAAATTATATAAGGAATCTGTATTCATAGTACTTAATTTTTGTGTGTTGTCCATTAACTCCAATTTTTTTTTTTTGAGTATTTTGCAAATTATATAAGGAATCTGTATTCATAGTACTTAATTTTTTAACTCTTTTGAAGAAATCTCTGAAGAAAGAACTTTCTTCCAAGTTTTCTCTCTCTCTTATTATCTTGGTTAATCAGAAATTACTATATTCAGATTTTTTATTTTTGAGCAAGAAAATTTACTGATTTTCAAAATATATTTTGAATCTTAATATTAGAAAGATCATATGTTTATATTCTTAAACAAATATTAGATATTATTAGGAGCTGAGTTTATTTTCCTAGAATCTGTCTAGGAGAAATTGTCATATATTTTTAAATTTTTGAAAATAGAAAACTCACAATATCATTTGTTTGTACATCTATATGAATTATTTTAAGTCATCTAATATGGGTTTATCCAAAAGATCAACAGTTAAAATTTTCTGATGTAATTCAAATATATATATAGAATTTTCGCCCTCTTTCAGTAATGGTGCTGGTAAATATAAACTCTGTTGTGGTCCTACATTCCAATATCGTCCAATATTAAAGCCATTCACAAAAATGACACCCTTCTTCCATGTCTTAGAAAATATAAAACTATCTTTTGGTTTGGAATCCAGATAGAATTCTATTTTATAAAAAGAAGGGCAAGTACTTTCAGTTTTCCAAAAAGAGGTACACAATGAATTCATAAATTCATCATCAAATTGTAATGGATATACTGACCAATTGAGCAATTCTTTTCCATTTAAAAGAACTGGACTCCAAAGTCCCTTTCTTTGGGAATTCAGTATATTTGGATTTCCGTAATTTACTCTTCCCATATTTTCTACTAAGATATCTAATTGATGACTTCCCTCTTCCAAATCAGATATCAGCACTTCTCTAGCTTTTTCCTTCCAATCCCAAACTGCAATTTCTCTACTATTTACCAGTATGATTGCTCTATCGACAATACCATTAGGGAAAGAAAGTTTTCCACCTTCAAGAATTTTAGTTCTGTATAATGTCATACCAAAGTTTTGTCCGTAGCCATTATTAACATGAATCAATTCCATAGGTTTCACTTTATTCATTTTTATCTCTTTAATGCAGCTTAAAATATCATCTAAAGTTAAAACCCCAGTTACAGCAAGATTGAGAATTTTCATCTTTGGGTTTTCTTCTGGTTGAGGAGGGCTAAAAGATGAAAAGTTCTTAATACTCATTTGGGAAATAATTTTCTTTGTTGCATAATATTTAGGTGTGTAATCACCAGATTCTGTTAAGGGTGCATCATAATCATAACTAGTTATTGTTGGTGAATAGGGAGTTTGGGGATTTGGAAAACCTTGATTTGCACCATTACAGAAACCAAAATTTGTTCCACCATGAAAGACATAAATGTTCAATGATGCTTTGTTCTGAAGAATGATTTTTAAGTTTTGTTCATAATCTGTAACAGAATAAGTATTGTGTGGTTCCATCCAATGATCGTACCATCCCGACCAAAATTCTGCTACATATTTAGGCTTATTTGGTTGAAAACTTTGCAAAAGCTCTAATTCCTTTTCGGCATCACTTTGAAAATTTGCAGTCATCAAGACATTAGGCAATGATACAGGAAATTTCATTTGAGATGGCATATCAGAAGTAAAGAAGAATTCTTTTAGTCCAAATTCTTCCATTGTATTCTTTAGAAATAGCATGTAATTAAGATCATCAGAATTTTCGTGCATGTTGCCAAATTCCGAAAATTCGTTTTCTATCTGCACTGCTATTATTGGGCCAAAATTCGAACTGAAAAGAAAACTTTTAACCACATCAGCCAATTTCTGAAGATATCTCTTGACAGCATTTTTATATGGTTCATAATTCGATCTGACCTTCATATTTTCATCGTTCAGCAGCCACGCAGTTAATCCTCCGAAATCCCATTCCGCACAGATATAAGGACCTGGACGGAAGATGACAAACATATCTGCACTCTTTACTGCAGCCAGAAAAGCGGGTAAGTTGAGTATTCCGTGTTGGAAATCGAACTTTCCAGGAAATTTTTCATGAAGATTCCATGGAACATATATGTCCACGCTGTTCAATCCACATGCTTTCATCTTCTTAAGCCGATCCTCCCAGTATTCTGGAACCACTCTAAAATAGTGAATTGTACCACTGATGATTTGAAACGGTTTACCGTTTAGGAGAAAGTAATTTTCTTTACTTTCTAAACCTGAACTGTATCCTCCATCGCTATATATTTCGTAGAGAGTATCGGACATTGTGGATAGATCTTTATGAGAGATCAAACTGAATTAAAATGACAACTCAACGAAATGTTTTATAAATGAATAAACTGCTATGAATCAGATTTAAAAAATCCATTTAACATTATATAATTATAACCCGCATAATTACACGAATTGCAATCCCAACTGCTTTATCAGAGCAGTTGTACAACCACTTTACACATGATAGGAAGTGACATTGCTGCCAAATTAAATAACTATGCAACAAATTCCATAAAAATAAAAATATTTTCGTATTTTTATAATAATGTAAAAATAAAAATAAGTTGCGAAAAATGATATCTGATTAAAAATTATCTATTTCTACGAACTTAAGAAAAATAATAATAATGTGGGGTTGATGATAAAATAATAATATACAGGGTGTTTTCTATCACCCGTACAGTCTTTTTTTCTCGGAAACGCGATGAGATAGGAAGTAGGGGAAAATTTTTGATTACTAAAGTATACTTGATGATAAAATAATAATATACAGGGTGTTTTCTAGCACCCGTACCGTCCTTTTTTCTCGGAAACGCGATGAGATAGGAAGTAGGGGAAAATTTTTGATTACTAAAGTATATCCGAAGAATCGAATGGGCATGGTAAAAATTTTGTGGACATATCGGAAGTAGGGGCACACGGGGTCAACTATGAAATCTCCAATGGAAACCAATGCCGATTTTGGCATAATTGGATAGAACTGTGAAAAATAAACAACTTTTGAAAGTTTTTTTTTATCACGGATTGTGAGATATCACAAAAAAATGATGTCGCCGCATGTACCGCCGATTGGGCTATTCAAGAAGTAAGAAGAATAAAAATCAGACAGAGGTAAACAACTTTAGAAAGTTTTTTTTTTATCACGGATTGTGAGATATCAAAAAAAATGATGCCGCCGCATTTACCGCCGATTGGGCTATTCAAGAAGTAAGAAGAATAAAAATCAGACAGAGGGCATCTGTGTACATTGCCAAATATTATTGAAGCAGCAAAGAGCAGTATTATGCAGATTTAAGACGAATTCTGATACTCCGTAGTAGCATTCGAACCTCAGGTTCGACGTCTTTTGCCATCACAGCGGCATGGAGCCATACTCAAGAACAAGGGTTTCTGGACTTGTTCCAGCCCTTTATGAGTGCCATGGATGTACACAGATGCCCTCTGTCAAATTCTTTTATTGTTTGAATAGCCCAGTCAGTGGTACATGCGGCGGCATCTTTCTTTTGTGATATCTGACAATCCGTAGATGATATTAAAAAGCTTTCTAAACAAAAGTTGTTTGTTTTTCCAGTTCTATCCAATTATGCCAAAATCGGCATTGATTTCCATTGGAGATTTCATAGTTGACCGCTTCCGATGAGTCCACAAAATTTTTATCATGCCCATTCGATTCTTCGGATATACTTAAGGAAAAAAATTTTGATTACCAATTTCCTATCTCATAGCATTTCGGAGAAAAAAGGGTGGTACGGGTGCTAGAAAATACCATGTATAATGAATCTGCTAGTTTAAAATTTGATGCTTTTATAAAATGCTAGTTTATTCATTGGGCAAAATAAGTAATTTATATAGACAATACTAAGTGTAACCTTCCACACGAATAGAAAGCTAATGAAAATTTATAGATTGAAAACTGATGATTTTTATAGTTATAATTTTTTTTACAAATAACTAACCGTTTTAAATGCATTTACACTCGCGGCCGGATGACCGAGTGATAACACATCCTGCGGGTCTTGCAGGAAGACCCGGTCTGGTAACTCCTGAAAATTTTTTCGGAGTGCTGGGCCCGTTCTTCACCATCCGGCCCCCCTCCACGGGTGTGGGTGCAGCTTGAGGTACATCGTTTTAAATGCATTTACACTCGCGGCCGGATGGCCGAGTGATAACATATCCTGCGGGCCTTGCAGGAAGACCCGGTCTGGTAACTCCTGAAAATTTTTTCGGGGTGCTGGGCCCGTTCTTCACCATCCGGCCCCCCTCCACGGGTGTGGGTGCAGCTTGAGGTTGGAACTGACCCCGCCCCTTAGTAATCTCCCTGATTGGAAAGGGTCGTAAAAAGAAAGAAAATAAATAAAATGCCTTTATATAGGTGGTCGAATGGCCGCGTGGAATCCCGTTGACGTGCCACGAAAAAAATAAAATGCCTTTATATAGGTGGTCGAATGGCCGCGTGGAATCCCGTTGACGTGCCACGCAGAAGAACCCGAATCCGGCATCTCCCGAGAAGTGTTTCGGGGTTCTGGACCCGGCCCAACGATTCCCGTTCTTCATCCGGTCCACCTCCACTGGTGTGGGTGCAGCCTGTGATTGAAACTGATCCCGCCCCTTAGTAATTTCACCCCGAATCCGGCATCTCCCGAGAAGTGTTTCGGGGTTCTGGACCTGGCCCAACGATTCCCGTTCTTCATCCGGTCCCCCTCCACTGGTGTGGGTGCAGCCTGTGATTGAAACTGATCCCGCCCCTTAGTAATTTCATTGATTGGAAAATGGCGTAAAAGAAGAAAATTTAAGCGTTTTTATGATTTTATCATACTTTTTTTAATCAACAGATGACGTCACTTTCCAATCTCTCAGAATACTAAATGACGATGTGAAATAAGTCCTTACAAAGGCTGCCCATTTATGGAGGGGTCAACTGGATTGTGGATGATGGGGATCGATGGGCCGGGCCTAAACCCTATGATAAATATTTACAAATGGTGGGACCCGAGACTCGAACCCGGTTTCCAGCATGGAAAGCTGAAGAGATTCCACATCGCGATTTATCAAAGGTAACATTTCGAATATTCATCAAAAACGAAACATCGGCCGGATTTGGTCTTTAGATTTCGATCTGGGACTCTCGAGTCTCATTCCTTTGAAAATTTCCATGAGTATAGACGGTCTATGCAAGGTGATAATTCGCCTGCTGCATAGTAACCGCTAGAGTGAAGATAGTGTCTTCTAGTGATGAAAAATTGATCTGTACGTGTTTTTTTGAATATTTTACGCCCCCTTTCCAATCAGAGATTACTAAGGGGGCGGGGCCAGTTCCAACCACGGGCTGCACCCATGCATATTTTATGCCCCCTTTCCAATCAGGAAGATTACTAAGGGGGCGGGACCAGTTCCAACCACGGGCTGCACCCACATCCATGGAGGGGAGCCGGATGGTGAAGGACGGGGATCACCGGGCCGGGCCCATACCCCGAAAAAATTCCGGGACCAGACCCGGTCCTCCAACGTGGCACGCCAACGCGTTACCACTCGGCCATCCGGCCCCGGACCATGCTAACCCGGGTCCTCCTGCGTGGCACGCCAGCATGTTACCATTCGGCCATCCGACGGTGATCACCGGGCCGGGCCCAGCACCCCGAAAAAATCCGGGACCAGACCCATCACCGGGCCGGGCCCAGCACCCCGAAAAAAATCCGGGACCAGACCCGGGTCCTGCTGCGTGGCACGCTAACACGTTACCACTCGGTCATCAGGTCGCCGATCTGCAGTAATTTCATTAAATAAAGTTTGATGTATCAAATTAAGAAAGGCGAATTTTTACGAACTGTATTATTATTTTATATTTATGGAATAATCGTAAGCTTTTAGTATTTAATTATAAGCTTTTATATATCATTACGAATTCAGAGAAATGGCCACAAAATTATGTGCATAGAAATCCTATTATTTTTCAAGTGTCTTGTTCAAATAGCCATTCAATGAAAATTCTTTTAAAAGCCTGGATTTCAGTGTATGGAATTGTTTATTTTTTTAACTTCACTAGCAAAGCCGGTGGAGGGCGGTGCAAACGGTCCGACCTCACAAGGCCCCGCAATCCTGCATGTTTCAACATTTGTTTGAAACAGTTTTTATTATTATTAAATCTATGCGCGAAACCAGTGGTTCCCAACGGGGTCGGTACCCCGTTGGGAACCACTCTGTGGGTTTTAACCACTTCTCTAAGGGGGCTTTTTTGTACCAAGGCAAATTTAGGCGGCGTTGAGGACCAACCACCGCCCCCTGGGCAATACTCGAAAGAATGCACTGAAGAGTTTGATTAATGCTAAAAATCATCGAACGCATGTTTCAGCAAATAGTTCTAAATGTCAGTTTCCGAATATTTCCTCTGTGGAAACAAATGTTAACGACATTCTGGTATTTTGCCAGCATTTGGAAACACTTAAGATTATACTGTTGACAAATATCGAAAAATTAGTATCATTACACCAAGCTCAACCCTCTCACTAATAATAATATATTAATATTTTTTAATAAAGTAACTTTATAAATTTGTCCTTGTTTTCAATATATAATATAGTATACTTCACGTAAGAGGGGCGCCATCGAATCACTGTTTGAAAAAGTGGGCTATGACCCGAAAAAGTTGGAAAATTATGAATTACATTATTGATTTCAAGAACGGGAGTCAGTGTGTTTTTTTTTCTGAAAAGGGGGCGGTAGGCCAAAAAAGTAGGGAACCTTTGCGCTAAAAAATATACAGTGAAACCTTGTTATCTCGAATCTATCTCGAAACCCTTGATCTGTGGAAAAAATTTTTCCGTGCTCTTTCGGCATTAAACCAATGTAATTTCAATAGGTATCTCGAAATATTTTCTTCAAAATCCTGGCTATCTTGAATTTGTTTATAATTTTTATGCTAGAGTAATTAAAAATACAGTCGATTCCGCTTAATTGGGCCAAATCTAAAAAAACGGAAACCAAACTAATACCTAATTTAAACGCTTAATTGGGACTGTAGCAGAAAAGGAATTTAGCAATTTTTGATATATTTTAGGGATTTTTGGAAGTAAATGTCAACACTACGTACACTTATATTTAGCAACACTAACATGATCCGAATCATTTATCTATCGCCGTGCATCTGCCAATAGGGTTGCCACCTCTCCAGGTTTGACCTGGAGACTCCGGGTTTCAGCGAGTTATATCCGGTTAGCAACACTAACATGATCCAAATCAGTTATCTATCGCCGTGCATCTGCCAATAGGGTTGCCATCTCTCCAGGTTTGACCCGGAGACTCCGGGTTTCAGCGAGTTATATCCGGCACCGGGTTTAAATATTATTTCTCCGGATTGTGTTTTAAATCCCCTACATTATAATAAAAATAAATAATATCGTATATTAGAAAATCAGAACCTGTATGCAAAGTGTGTAAAGAATTGAAGGTCTGTAGTAAGCCGTGTGGAAACGCTTCGGCTTTCCACTATGGAGGACCGGGTTCGAGTCTCGGGTCCCACCCCTTGAAAATATTTATGGCTTTCCACTCTGAGGACCCGGGTTCGAATCTCGGGTCCCACCCCTTGAAAATATTTATCGTGGGGTCCGGGCCCAGCCTGTCAATCCCCGTCCTCCACAATCCGGCTGACCCAGTACCCGGGTTCGAGTCTCGGGTCCCACCCCTTGAAAATATTTATCATGGGACCCGGGTTCGATCTCGGGTCCCACCCCTTGAAAATATTTATCATGGGGGCGGGTTCGAATCCCGGGTCCCACCCCTTGAAAATATTTATCATGGGGTTGGGTTCGAATCTCGGGTCCCACCCCTTGAAAATATTTATCATGGGGTCGGGTTCGAATCTCGGGTCCCACTCCTTGAAAATATTTATCATGGGGTCCAGGTTCGAATCTTGGGTCCCACCCCTTGAAAATATTTATCATGGGGTCCGGGCCCAGCCCGTCGATCCCCTATCTCCACAATCCGACTGACCCTTCCGCAGGGGTGGGCAGCCTTTGGACCGGGTCCCACCCCTTGAAAATATTTATCATAGGGTCCGGGCCCGGCCCATTGATCCCCGTCCTCCACAATCCGGCTGACCCCTCCGCAGAGGTGGGCCCCACCCCTTGAAAATATTTATCATGGAGTCCGGGCCCGGCCCGTCGTCCCCGTCCTCCACAAGGTTGCACGGGTGTGGGTGCAGCTCGTGGTTAGAACTGGCCCCGCCCCTTAGTAATCTCCGATTGTAAAGGGGCGTAAAATATACAAAAAAAAACAATTCCTGCTTTTGCTCCTTCTAACTCAGCAACCGCTTAATGTGCAAAATTCGGCCATGGTGCATTAAACTCACCTTGAAAGTGTCTTCAAATCTGAGTTTTTACTGAAAAATCTTCATTTGAGTGAATGCGGAAATATACGCATTTATTTAGTTAAAGATTCGAAAAATTCAACATGATGTGTTGCAACCGAATTTTGCTCAATGGTATTTGCACTAATGAAAATAAAATTTTGAAAGTTTCAGAGATATTTTCCAAAAATCAGAATATTTTTTTTTTTTATTTTGAGACTTCTATTTTAGTTAACTAGACAGGCAATTTTTGACCATGAGAAAATTTTTTTTCCTAAAATGAGAAATTTCACTTATATGAGATTCATAAAAAATGCTTTTGGAACATGTACATGTTCATGCTGAAACCTTACGGTAACGGTAGCCTGTAATTTGAATAAAGTTTTGTGCGAGTCACATGATTTCTGTAGAAACAAACCTAATAGTCCGATTAAGTTCGTGTTTTTTCATAAGATTGACTATCAAAGTTGTGGAAGCCGGCAAATTCATTTATCTTAAATGTTTTTTGATTTACATTTGTTGCTTTGCTTTGTAAACCGCTTTTGTCGGGAAATTAATACTTTGCAAACAATTAAAGCAAAGCATCGATCAATTTTGCAAACATATTCTGCAGGACATTTTTGAAACTTAAATGTTTCAATTTGCATTTCGTACAAATCAAAAACAGAACTAGCATATTGAAAAATTCTCTCGAGCAAAGAATGAGAATGTTTTTCGGAAAAAATAATTAATGATGTAAAAGTTGAGGATTGGAAAAACATATTATGCGGCCCATTTTTTTCAAAAATACTGTGCCTAAAGAAACAACTACATTACATCAATTCCATTTTTTCAAAAATATTGTGCCTAAAGAAAAAATAATTAATGATGTAAAAGTTGAGGATTGGAAAAACATATTATGCGGCCCATTTTTTTCAAAAATACTGTGCCTAAAGAAACAACTACATTACATCAATTATATTGCCAGTGTTAATCTTCCTATATCTGTCTCTTAGCTTCAATATTTCTGAAAAAATGGGGACGTAGAAAATGTTTTTCTGATTTCTAGTCACTCAACTTTTACATCATTAGATAATTTTTCCATGAAAACACTCTTCTTTTTCAATAAGCTATTAAAATAATACAATAATTATTGTTTTCCTAACTTACAGACTAATCAAAAATATTTTTTTTTCCTCTAAATGAGAAATTTTTGATACTGACATCCCAGAATAAACATGTACAACATAAACGCTTATAATCCAGACTGAATTCTACACATTTAAATGATAATAGTGAGCAAATTATATCTTCAGAAGAGTACCTTGCTAATAGCAGGTTAAGAATTCTTCAATAGATTATCTATCGAATAAATTTAAGATATTTTTATGCTAATTTACAATCTTTCAATAATTATTAAGTGGCCAACCATTTCAGGCTTTACCATAGAATGCTCAAAATCGTGGAGAGGTCACACGTAATGAATTAAATAACAGGATACAGATTGACAAAATATTCAAATAATTTCTTTAAAGAGTGGGATTAAGACTAAGCCGTGGCTTATCCATGCAGCCAATCCAATTTATTTAGTTTTAGATTAGCTGCCGTGTTGATGTTGCATAATTAAATATACTCTATCTAGCGGTGGTCATATTTTAGAGCCATCACAGGCTGGCCAACACCCACGACGGGATCAATGGGAAGA
Organism: Olivierus martensii; assembly: GCA_000484575.1. Lineage (NCBI taxonomy): Eukaryota > Metazoa > Arthropoda > Arachnida > Scorpiones > Buthidae > Olivierus > Olivierus martensii. The sequence continues at coordinate 25,374 of AYEL01082574.1, forward strand.
TTATAAGATGAGATTCAATGAATCGGACCCTTCCTTAGAAAGTAGATCGGGTCCATGAATTTAATCATTTAAATTTGCTTATTTTGGTTCTTTACGCTGCCGAATATGCAAGGAAGTTATGACTTTGGTCAATTATGACCCATCACAACGTGGATGGTGATATGTTTTATGTGTCGCAGTCAAGAATAAACGTCGAGAGACACAAATGAATAGCCTAACATGTAACAATTTTTAATTTACCTCAGATATGATACAAGACGACGTCTGTTCCGGGAGATTAGGATGATTAGGGTACCGACAAGAGAGAACGAAAATAACCAATGCGATACACCAGTTCAGGATCTTTCACAGAGACCAGCAAGGTGCACCCGACCCTAAAGGCAATAACACTTTCCTCTTAACAGTTGACACACACTTGCATCATGGTACCGACAAGAGAGAACGAAAATAACCAATGCGATACACAGGATCTTTCACAGAGACCAGCAGGATGCACCCGACCCTAAAGGCAATAACACTTTCCTCTTAACAGTTGACACACACTTGCATCATGTTCATGATCTCCTACAGTGACCAACTGGATGCATTTGACTTTACCGGGCATATCAGATGGTATTATTCTTTGCATTAAAAATAGAGAGCAACGATTAAAGCCTTTGATTCTTCCAAAAATAAAGGAAGCATGGCCCCCATTTAGTAGACATAATACTGTACTATAATTCTTCTCAATACCGATAAGTATAGTTAATGTCATTGATCTAATAGCGATTACAACATTGAGGTGTTTATTTCTAATAGTATAAGCTAATAAAATTATGCTGCTGGATACTTAGCATTCTTTTACACGATTTATATTTTTAACTTTTATTTTTCCTATTATATAGTTTTATTTCATGTAGCTTTGAAATTTATAAATCTTCTGGCATTGCTCGCCAGGTTTACAATTAATTTTATGTTGAAATAAAAAAAAATATCTTTCCAGCAGTCAGTTAAACCGCCATATCGAGGCAAAATATATATTTTATCTGGCAGCGGCCATTTTTTTTTGTCAACAGATGCTTTACAATTAATTTTATGTTGAAATAAAAAAGAAATATCTTTCCAGCAGTCAGTTAAACCGCCATATCAAGGCAAAATATATATTTTATCTGGCAGCGGCCATTTTTTTTGTTAACAGATGACACTACTTTCCACTCAGTAAGAGTACTAAGTGGCAGGGCGAAACAAGCCCTTCCACAGGCTGCCTACCCCTGCGGAGGGGTCAGCCAGATGGTGGAGGACGGGGATCGACGGGCCGGGCCCCATTCTAGTAGAATACTATGTGACGGGACGAAACAAGCCCTTCCACAGGCTGCCCACCCCTGCGGAGACGGGGCGAAACAAGCCCTTCCACAGGCTGCCCACCCCTGCGGAGGCGGGGCGAAACAAGCCCTTCCACAGGCTGCCCATCCCTGCGGAGGGGCTGGGCGAAACAAGCCCTTCCACAGGCTGCCCACCCCTGCGGAGGGGTCTTTCTGGTAGAATACTATGTGGTGAGCGAAACAAGCCCTTCCACAGGCTGCCCACCCCTGCGGAGAGGTCAGCACTTCCACAGGCTGCCCACCCCTGCGGAGGGGTCAGCCGGATTGTGGAGGACATGGATTTAGATTTCACAGACTGCCCACCCCTGCGGAGGGGTCAGCCGGATTGTGGAGGACGAGGATCGACGGGCCGGGACCCCATGATAAATATTTTCAAGGGGTGGGACCCGCGGGCCAGGCCCGGACCCCATGGAAAATAGGCAGCAACCGTTTGTACATTGCAGACTAACATTCATGATGGGGTCAATCCGAAGATTGAAGAATGGAGTTGAATGGACCGGGTGCATCGGTCGGATTGGCCGCGTGGAAACTCTTTGATTTTCCAGTCTGAAGGACCCGGGTTCGAATCTCGAGTCCCACCCGTTGAAAATAATTTCATGGGATCCGTGCCCAGCCCGCCCTCCACGATTCAGCTGATCCCTCAGCAGGTGGGCAGCCAGTGGAAGGACTTTCACCCCATCAGTTAATATTCCGACAGAATGGAAACTGGCGTCATCTGTTGACCAAGGAAAAAAAAATGGACCGGATATCCTCTGGAAAAATGGAAATGTGGGACTCAGATTTTGAACGTGGTCCTCCAGGATGATAAGTCACAGCTTTACCACCAGCTATCAAGCTTAAGGTCTCTTGTAAAATATTATATTTATAATATTGCTTCATCAAATACGCAGAATACACAAAGAACTTATAGCTTATCAAAATTTAAAACTATTCCAAGAATGATTTACTGAAGGATTAAAGAAAAAAATCTATAAAATAAATATATATTATTTCAATTATAAAATACACAGAAAAAACCGTAACAATATTTGTATTCTGATTTAGTAATTTGATGTTTACAGTCATGGTTTGATTTTTTCTCAATCTATCATTTTGTTGACACCTTAGTATTATGAGAAAGTTATGAACAGCTATATCATCTTTCGTAGTGTATTTCCAGCTTGCATTTAAATATAATGGCATGTATGATTGCTTGATTATCATTTCTGCATTAGTATTATTTATAATTAAAATATCAAAATATCCAGTCCATTTCAAAATTTGTTTCAGTATGAACTTGAAAATCTATTTTATGGAAGATTGTTAATTTTCGAATCTGAATAAATTTGTAACAAAGTTCTTTAATAAAAAACAAAAAATAAAACATTTTTTATTGAACAAACTGATATTTAATAAAAACTCTCCTAAAAAGACCTGATTTTAGATGAGAATCCATCTTTATTTTGTATTCCTGTCTGAATTTGATCAATCAAATTAGTTACATATGTAACAAAAATGAAATAGTTTTTACATAACAATCAAAATGAAAATGAATTACATTAACAACTGATAATGCTTTTTATAGTAGAATTTTTATTATTATTTTGATTTGTCATAAACTGTTTTAGTTTTCTGAATCCAAAGGCAAAAAATGAGCAGAATGCAGTCATATCTGATTGCAACACTTTATCATAAACTGTTTTATTTTTCTGAATCCAAAGGCAAAAAATGAGCAGAATGCAGTCATATCTGATTGCAACACTTCATATCATATAAAAAATCTTTCTTTATATTTTTGTAGTTAGAATTTTCTATATTTTCCATATTTCACATTTTGTTTTCCTTGAAGAATACAGATGAATCGAATTAAAATTGCTGGAATCACAGTAGTTTTTCATCTCATAAATGTTCATCTGTAAAATTTTTCAACATTAGCTTTTCATTTTTTTCAAGAGAAATATTTTCTAAATTAAATCCAATTTCTTTTTCTATGTAATATAGTAATAACTGAACCAAATTAAAGTGATGTTTCCATTCAGAAAATGGCTGAATTTCATTATAATGAGATAATTTTAAGAAATATTTTTCTACTATATTCAAAGAATAAAAAACGATATGTATTCCATTCCAAAACTGATCTTCTGTTATTCCATTTGTTAATAGATATTCAGTCACATTTTTAACATTTAACAACGAAGGCCACATGATGTTTGGATATATTTCAAGCTTCTTTATAACTTCAACTTGGCTCTTATTAAGTTTTAAAGCTAAATAATATGCTATTTCAAAGATATTTCTTCTAATATAATCATACTTTTCCGAATCTTTTCTATGAAATATCATAGATAATGTAATAAAAGGTAAATTTTTTTGTCGTAAATGATATAAATTTTTCATTATCATATTATAATTTTTCACAAGGAATAATATTTGGGGATGAAACTTCCTCAATCTCAAATCAGGATCATTATCAATGGTTTTTAATATCTTTTGAATTCTATGAAACCTACTATTATATATGTTTAAATGATTTTGAAGTTGTTTATTGGTAAAACCATTTTTTCTCACTAAATCATCAATCATTAAAATATTTTCTACTGAAGTTCTTAATAAGGAAGGTTTCTTTTTAATGCAATCTTTTATATCCAAATTGGCAAGCACTGGAATGTTTTGAACTATATTTTGAAATCTGTTAGGATTAATCGTCATCAAGAATAGATGTGAAAGTATCTGTAATAAGAAAATTCATTTAAGCAATTACTCTGATTAAAAACAAAGTACACACACTCCTCTAGTTATGAACATAATTCATATTTTAAGTTTTGTTCATAACATAGATACTGCAGTTATTGGCCCTAAAAGTACTGAAATAACTTTATACATTTTTTTGTAATATATTCCAGAATTGGATCAATTAGAATTTTTTATTTTTTTTCACAGATTTGAACAAAAAGTTCCATATATAAAGAAAGGATTTTTTTTATAATTGCTGCCATCTTAAAATACTGCAGTACTATGTTCACTAACTATATAATTTTACATTATTTGGTTGCTAGAATATTCTATTATCTTATTGTTTAAAATTATCAAAGAGTTTTTGAAATTTCACATTTTTGAAAATGAAATTTCATGTTTATAAGTACGAATGTTACTAAATCAAATGTTCATATTTGAGGAGTGCATATATAGTACATATTTGCATATTGCCATAATTTTTAATTAATAAAATAAAAGAATAAGAGAAAATGTTACTGATAAAAATTAGGATGATAATCAAAATGTATGAGCTGAATGAAATTGATTGATTGAGTTACAAATTTTAAACAGTTATTCATTACATAACATTTGGAATACATTCTGAAAAATTGCAACTTTAGCTGAAATGATACTAACTTGTAAGAGAAATTAAAAATTCCATAGACTTAGTATTTTAAGTTGGAATCATGTTTTTAGAGTACTTTCTATTATTAGAAGAGATAATACTTAGCATTTTTTCATATAAATATTATTGCATTAGCTAATAATGTAATGAAATTAAACAAAGCATGATTTAATTGAAAATTTTAATTGCTATGGTTTATAGCTAAACAAAATTACAGTCAAACCTCTTTAAGCCGCCACCATCGGTTCGAAGGTCCTCTCTGGCGGTAAAGGAGGGTGGCGGTTTATGGAGGGTTAATGGTAACATGTGAGAAAACATGTATAGACTAGAATGACATTGTTTCATTTAATTAAAGATGATCAGAAATAAATTGCTGAGTAGCAGAAGGATTTTTAATTTTATATTCACAAATTAAAATCTTTTCGTGAACATCTAATGTCGTTTTTGACATTTTTCCGATTAAGAAACAGCAACGATATTCACAACAGTTGATTTATAAAAAACGGTTTAAACTGTTCTTCTTCTTCCGCAAAGTCGAGGTTATGGCTCTCCAGTCTTCTCCTATTTTAAACGGTTATTTTGTAAAAATCCGTTTAAAGTTTTGGAATAGCTCATTTTGAAAACAGGGATGTGAATAGTCACAGGGTCGAGTTTACAGTCTAATAGATGTTAACAGATAAATTACGTAATTGTCATATTCTCTAATGTTTCTATTTGTGTTGGTTGACCTTGCCATTCGATTGTTTTGGCAGTTTAAACAACTGATTTGTCTACTAATGAAATGGTTTTGCCTCCAGAAATGAGTGGCGATTGGCGATTAGTGAGGTGGCGGTTTATAGAGGGAATTTCATGTTTTAACATATAGGAGGAGATTTGTTATTGGCTTTCATCAGGCAAATAACGAGAGTGGCGGTTTATAGAGGGGCAGCTTAAAGAGGTTTGACTGTATTTTCTAATAAAATGATAGCATAGGATTTGCCTGTTTGTGGTTAGTTTTTTTATAACAACTCTTTTCAATCATTTGTTGGTTATTAAGTAGCAGCAGGGTCACTTCGGCCCTATACAGTTCTTCTACAATAGTGGATATCAGTCACCAGTTGAGGAAGGAAATTAACAGGCTTCCTTCATATAAAATTTTCAATCTATGATCATAATATGATACCAGGATTTCTAGTCAGAAAATTGAAGTATTTCCACGCATTCATCTGGCTGATGTCTATAATTAACAAGTACAGGTATTCCTCCTGTAACATGGCTTTCTACAACACAGTTTTGCTCTAACATGAATTGAAAATTGCAGAAACCCTCATATAGTACGGTACATTTACAACACAGTTTTAATATAATGACACAGATTACAAAAAACTGCTTAACTTCTAATCGTAAAGTTCAAATAAAAAGCACAATTTAGCAATAGATATTCCCTTTCGAAGAATAGTTTAACATAAAGATCCTGTTTATAAAAAAATATTGTTATATATTAATGTATTAATATTTATTGTAATGTTAGTATTTAAATAATTTTTGTTCTATTATATTTAAAATGCTTGTAGTTCTATGTGTTCCATTTACGTTCAACTGAAGATGGAATCTTAGATACCGGAAACATTTTTGTTTATACAGTGGTGCCCTGCAATTCGACAGTCTCGCAATTCAACAGTCTCACAATTCGATGTTTGAGTTTCACGGGTAGGCATATGTGCATGCATGGAATTGTGTGATGCCATTTGCTATTTGTCAGTTCTTTTTGGGATACCATGGAATCTTGCCCGTGTTGTATGTGTTAATTTTCAATTCTACATTTTTCAGAAAGTAAAACCGTGTTGTTTGTGTTAATTTTCAATTCCACATTTTTCAGAAAGTAAAAAATTGATTAATATTCAATTCTACATTTTTCAGAAAGTAAAAATTTGTAATTATTATTATTTTTTCAAGTGAGATGTAAGGATAGCTTCAAAGAAAACTGACCAGAGGAATAATTCCAAAAATAAGAACATTCGATTGAACAAAGAAACGAAGAAAAACATTGTAGATAAAGTGCAGAAATGTAGGACAATTAAAATGTAACTTGAGTATGGCATTCCTAGGACAATTGTGGCAACATTTTGCAACAGAGAGAGAAGATTATGGGTGCTAGGATGTCTATTGGAAGACTTCATTCTTATTAGTCCAAGGGCTAATAAATTGTGTGTTGTGTATAAAATAGTGTATTTTGTAATTTAGTCAATGTATTGTGTATAAAATAGTGTATTTTGTAATTTAGGTATACAATAGTGTGGTGTATAAAATAGTGTATTTTGTAATTTAGTGTGTTATACAATAGTAACACTATATTATTTACTTTATAAACACATTAGTTCACCACTTGCTACTATATAAAAGTTGAAATATAAAAGCAATATTTGCAAGGTGAAAATAGTTTTATTTGCATATAACGTTTTCGGACGTATTCCGTCCCTCTTCAGTATGCCTAATTATAGTAAACACTAGTTACATAACATAGTATTTCGAACGTTATCCTAAACTGGAATATACATCATTTAGAACTATATTCAAATATATGCAAAATAAAACTATTTTCACCTTGCAAATAGTGCTTTTATATTTCAACTATTATTTACTTTATTATATCTCTCTCACCTAACTCGTTAGGAAGTAGGATAGGGAGCGATAATGAATTAATCTATTTTACATAGTCTTATATGGGAAATATTGTTCTGCAATTTGACAGTTTCTCAATTCGACATTACTTCGGCGATGGATTAGTGTCGAATTGCGAGGCACCACTTTATTAAAGTTTATGCTAATCTACTGCTAAATTGTGCTTTTTATTTGAACTTTAACACAGTTTTACTTAATGCATTTAGAAAATTACCTTTATTCTTCTACAACACAAAATATTTTTGTTAATTTTTATAAATCCATATTATAATACACAATACACACATAAGATCCAATCATTAGGAAATATTTTGCTAAAATTAGTCATAAATGCAATTTTGCTAGTTTGCCATGAGAGGAGACGATATACAGTTTATTTTCAAATTTGATTTGAAATTGAATTAATTAATGACAATTGAATATTTTGTGTTCCAAACATTCAGTTCTTGAATAAAAAATACATTTTTCTTCAATAGAAGGAATGTTAAAGAGAAGAACTTTTTCGTGAATTTTTTTTGGATATATGTTAAGGAATGTATTTTCTAGTGGATGGTAGTGGGTTAGATTACAAACTTTGTAAAGAGAACATAAGATACACAAATTTTAAATGCAGGAAAAAGTTCAGAAAGTGAAGTTGATATTGTTAAAGAAAAAAAAACATTCTTGTTTTAACAAAACAATGGTAAGGAAGACATAATTATTAAATGAATGTTATATAGGCTGTATAATTTTTCTTTCCTTTTGTTTTATGTAAGTCCCTTAAAAATGTAGTTGAATAAAATTCTTCAATAAAAATTACACTTTTACCATTTAAAAATTAAGTGTAATTCATTCAAAGCCAAAAAAATTTTGATTACCAAATTAAATTTTGCATTCACAACTAATGGAATACATATTTTACTAACTTAAATAACTTTTTCTATCATCTATCATTTAAAAAGCATATTTTTTCTGAAACAAAACATACCATCAAATTGTCTTGAGATTAAAGCATCCATTCCAGATCTGCCTTCTTTTGGCTTACTAAGAAGCTTAGTTGTTTCAGCAACATCTTCAGCATGAGCTGAACCATTACAAGATGCTTCAGTTACAAGCATTAATTTTTTCACTACATCCTTTCCTAATATATTGTCAAACACTGCTTGTAAGAATTGATCACCACAAATGGTTAGTTTTAATTTATCTCTATGCCATACCAAAAGACGGCAATCTTCCATAGCTATAACAGTCACCTAAAATATTTTAATAATATTTATATTTAATATTGCATATAATTTATATGGAATGTAAAAATTTAACTTTGGCTATTTTTATATTACAATATTTAACTAATAAATTTAAGAATCCTTATACATATTTTAATAATTTTACAAGTAAAATTATTTTACTTGTAAAATTTTATAATAATTTACAATAAATAGTACAAGTAAATAATTAAGTAACTCCAATAATTAAGTAATTAGTTTCTTAATTTAAAATAGAGAATATATTCTGAAACATTCCTAGAATTGTTGCTGTCTGGATTTTAGCTTGAATCTGTCAACTCCGTATATCCTTATAAAAAGAATACAGGTAATCTTAAACTTATGACAGGGCTTGGTTCGAATCCAAGATTGTAAGTTAAATTAGCTAGAAGTTGGAAAGGCTAAAATTTATGCATTGCTCACTATCAATATTTATTATTATACTCCAATTTATCATAATAAACTTAATAAATTAAAAAAAATAAAATACAAAAAGGATGCTTCTAATATATGGGTGTGATAATTAAAAATCTGGACAAATTTGCCTTCCCTTAGGAATAAACAAAAATTAATCCAATTGAAAAAACTAGATATGCTCATGCATAATGCATTTTAAACATGCCTCCATTGCAACCAAAATAAATAAATAATTTGTTATTCCAAAGATGGAGACATTAAATTAAAAGTAATAAGAGAAAAGTCATTAGCACATTTTAATTGGAAAATAGAGATTATGGAAAATATTTCACTGTCAATCATTTCATGAAGATGAGTATATCAAGAAGTACAGTTTATAGCATTATTGGAAGTATTGAGAATGGGAAAAACCTGGAAAGATATGCTGGTTCTGGTTGAAAGCCTAAAAAAATGACTGAGCCAAAGAAGGTTCATCTCAAAGAATTGACTATTGGGACATTTGGTCAAATCCAGCAAAAACTGGCAAAAAAAATTCAACATTAGCCAACCCTACGTGAATTAAATTTTGAAAGAAAGGGATATTCAACAGAAGAAAACATATCTCAGCACCCAAATATTCTGAAATGTTAATAATTCAATAAAAGGCAAAACTGAAGGCATTTTAAGGCAAAATCTGATTATTTGGTTGTGATGGATGATAAATTATATTTCATGGTTAATGGAAGCGACTGTGCCATTATTATCACAAGTGTGATGTTGGCGTAAGTCCATTAATCGAGTACAAGCGATCTATCAAGTTCCCAAAGAAGGTTTTAGGGTGTGGCTGGGCCATTTTTGAGAAGGAAAAATGTAAGCCATTCATTCGTCTGTCCAGCAATCCTATCAATACAAAAACTTATGCAACTAGACCTCGATTAGTGCGAGTTTGAATAATGCAATATCCAATTAGTGCGACTTATAAAAATGATACCGTTTTTCACTTAGTGCGAGCAAATATTCAATTAGAAATTTCTATTTCAAAATAAAATGGATGAATTAAAAGATAAAATAGAAGGAAAGAAACATGAAATAATACAAAAATGGGAAGAAAAATCAAGGGATTTTATTAATTCATTTTTAGAAATGTTTGGTAAAGATGGAAGAATAGTGAGTATATTTATAAAATAAATTGTAAAGTAACAGTTAATCTATATATAATAATATAGTATTAATTAAAATTAATTTTTATAATTTCAAATAATGAACAATTTTCATATTGTTAAAAAATCTTAACTTGTTTTAGCAAATGAACATTTCTTTTTGGGTTGAATATATTTAAAAATAAATGTTAAATTATAAAAAATAATTTGTTGGCTATAATGAATAGTAAGATTATATATATAAGAAAAAAATACAGAATAAAAATTTATTATAAAAGAAAATTATAATGAATTTTATTCGATATTTTTAAAAATGAATACTATATTTATTTAGAAAATATTGAAATATTCTAGAAACTATATTAAGACTGATGTTAATATAAATTAAACAAAAATAATAATAGAAACAAAATTTTGTAAATAGTTTATTAAATTATAATAACTAAATGGAAGAAAAATTAGTTTTATTCTATCATTCAAGGGAAAATAGTTTTTTATTGATCTTGTTTACAAAATTTAATTTAAAAAAAGATATGCATTAAAATATGGCAACAGCTAAAATAATTGCATCATCCTATAATATAAGAATAATTTTATATTAATTCTTGTTTCTATAATAATAATTATTTTCATAGTTCTTTTTTTTTTTTTTATTTCTTCAAAAAAAGGAAATAAAACATAATATTAACATACTTCGCTAGAGAGTTACCTGAACCTGAGCCAGAGATTATACCTGGGAGAGAGAGGAAAAACGAAATTACATCATTCCTCCATTATTCTTTTATGTCTTCTTTCCCTAATCTTCATCGGATGTATTTTTTTATTTAGAATTATAGATTATTCTCAGATTTATAAAGATCAATTTACTGCATATTTAAAATCATTAATTTTCATGCAATACAGTTATGAGGGTCCCACAATGTACATAAACTAGTGACTTGAATCTTATCATTCGATAATTCTATTTCTGACACCAGTGTGAAAATCCTGCAATGGATGGCTAATATAAAAAATGTGTGTTGATAAATTTTAACATATTTTCAAATAGGGTCACAAGTAAGTGACGCAGAAATCCAGGATAGGAGAATTGATTTGGATACTCATTCAAAACAAATAACATATATATTTCTTCAAAAAAAGGAAATAAAACATAATATTAACATACTTCGCTAGAGAGTTACCTGAACCTGAGCCAGAGATTATACCTGGGAGAGAGAGGAAAAACGAAATTACATCATTCCTCCATTATTCTTTTATGTCTTCTTTCCCTAATCTTCATCGGATGACCACTGATGGGATGGGACACAGATTCATTTTTGTATCTTCTTTTTTGGAAAGTGTTTTTTCTCTGTCTTGATCGTCTCTCTTCTGTCCTTTCTTTTTTTGAAAGACAAACTTATCTTTTGTTTATTTGATAAGAAATGATCATATTCTCTTATTGTTTAGCAGAAGGCGATCTTGTTTCATCATTGTTTGATGAAATTGATCCTCCTGCTTCCCCAGACATCTCCAACTTTTGTTAAAAAAAATTAATTTTAATAATTATAAACTTCTATCAATTAAAATATATATTAAATTATTTTAGTACGATTTGCTGGACTCCATACAATATTTTACCAATAAAATATATGTTGCATGAAAATTAGAATTATTATTATATTTTTTAAACTACATCTTATCATTCAATTATTTATCTCAAAAATATTTTGTTGTAAATTATATAAATTTCATCATTGCTGACATAATTGAAGATTAATCTTCCAAATATCTATTTTTGATTGAATTTATAATATATCTGATCTGATCATCATTGTATGATTTATTTTCATTATTCAAAGAAGTTTTTATTTTTATCAGTCTTAATGTTTAATTAAAAAGTATTTAAATAAAAATCAAGATTGAATAAATCTACATACTATATACAAGTAATCCTTTACTTGCAGTGGGGTTTAGTTTGAACCCTGCCAACATAAATTGGAATGATTGTAAGTTATAAATGCCCAAAATTTATGGATTTCTCACTGCTAATGTTTACTAGGATACTATATATTATCTTAATAAACATAAAACAAAAAATTACAAGAACCAGATAAAAAAAAAAAGACACTTTTGATATATCTGACTCCAAGTTCAGAGATATGAACCTATGCTATTGCATTACACACACAATCAATCACAGAATTTACTGACTATTATAGTTATAAGTACAAATAGTTGTAAGTAGTGTGTGTGTTTGTGTGTGAAGTTAGACATTAAATTTTTTCTTTCATACTTATATATAAAATGTAGTAGTTGTAAAATTTTATGCTTAAAGGTTTTGGAATTCATAAAAACATACTAATTAGTATTTAAAAATAGGGTTTATTGAATTTCATTTATACTTTGGTAATGCTATATTTTTTTATAACAAATTTTCATAAAATTAATAATTTGATAGTGAAAATATTAATATTTAACAATGTATTACTTAATAAACTCTCACCAAATTATCCATAAATTTATTATTAATGGCTATTGATTTGATGAATTCTATAAAATATTTTCAAATCTTGATTTAAGTTTAAAAAATTAGGTGAATATTTAATCATATATAAATTTTGATATAACATTCTTCTAGTAATACTCAAATATAATTTGTAATTTATATAGAACCATTTTTGGCAAGAAAGCAAAGGACGAATACGTCAAGCACTATCTCCTAGTAGTAGTCCACCAGCAAGTCCAGCCTCTGAACGTGCTAACTGTGGTTCTCCAGTTAACAACAATAGCCACCATTTTATTAACAATACGGATTTTTCAGATGATGAAGAAGTAGGAGTGATGGGATAATAATAAATTTAAAATAAAATGTATATTTGTAAATGAATATAAAATCAAATTGACTGAAAATCAAATTGACTGCTAATTAAAGATTAGGACTTATAGAAATGTATCATCAGCTTAATTTCTTTGCAATTTGCTATGAAATTTTTACATCATTTGGCCAATGGAAAAGGGAGATTCAACAAAAGATTATAAATTAAATTGCATCAATTAGAATACTCTATTAGAGAGCCACTTTGATTAAAAGTTATTTCAACTTGCATTTATGTGACTATTCCAGATTATTTGAAAACCATACTTGTGTTTCTCGAACTAATTTAAGAAAGAAAGAAATCTTATTAAAAAGACCAAGTAAGATGGATTAAATTTGAAATTATGGACCAAATTTAAGGGAAAAAAGCATTTTTACTTATTTATACAGCTAAAACAATTATCAAAAATGATGGATTTAATTTAAAAAATAATTTTTTTTTTCATTTTAAAAAAATAAATTATTTGATTAAGTTTGATGACAGTGGATAATTATTTGATTCTGAAGATTTTATATTATGTGAAAATTGACTTTAAGTCTTCCATCTGTTAATTTTAATTAAGACTGTCAACCAGTATTGTATTAAAAAGAAATTTAAAACAATAAATTATTTAAATTTTAATTTTTCTAAAAAAAAGTTTAATAATGCTTTGATTTGTTTATTAATGATTTAATTTTTTTGGAGATTTTTTTTCACTTCCATTTCTATACATATATTATATATATTAAATTTTTTTTAAAGTCTATTAAAACTAGTGGTGATTTATTTTTACAATTTTTCAATTTGCATTTAATGAAAATATTTGGAAAGCAAACATAACAAAAACTACTATATAAGTATAAAAAAACTCAATTTTTCTATAATTCTAATGAATTTTTAATATCAATTTGAATAAGTTTGGTTTTAAAATTGTTTCTTTAAATGTAAAATTTTTTTAGATTTAAAAAGTTAATTTTTTTAAATTGTTTGTTTAAATTAAAGTTTGCCAGTAACTATTAGATCCGAAGGAATTTTACACAATAAAATTATGATAAAAAGCAAAAATCAAAAATAAATCGAGGATGATAATGGATGTAATGTGTTAATTTATTAATTAACATATCCAGATTTATATCATAGTTACATTCTCAATAAATCCTTTGCCATTCGGAATAATGTTCTCCATAAGAACCCGTTGAAACTGTCTCAGATAAGCATTTGAACTCAATGTTTTGACTTGTTAGTATGTCATTTTAATAATGAAATAAACTAGAAAACAATATATACAGTGTTGTCTAGTGGTAAATGAACTAGATTACTAGACCATAAATATCTTGAGTATATAATGAAGTCATACAGAATTGATGCATTACTTTAAACTTCAAATTTTAATTACGCGAAACGATTATTGGATGTAATGCAAATCTATTCTATAGTGTATATGTTACGGTAAAAGTGATTGATCCAGTTACTATGCATAATCACCAACGATTTCGGTAAAAGTGATAAATTCGCATTATATGAAATTTATCATTTTTACCGATGATTATGTATATTCGCCAGTTCGTTATGATAAATCGTAATTAATCAAATTTACCGGACATTATGCATAATCGCCAGTCTACGATGGTAAATTTGATTAATAATGCATTTTCGTCGAGTAATTAAGTAATTCGCTGCATTCATTGTCATGGAAATAAGATTCACTTGTTTCAAGAAATAATCGCAAATGAAGGTGCGGAAATTAGAGTTGACACCCAGATAAAAACATCTATAAAACTTGAATATGATAAGCCGGATATTTTTATATATTGTTACGGTAAAATCCGAACTTGGATAATGTCAGCATTATCCGGACAATGTTGACATTATCCTAAACACGTGGATAATGTTTAATAAGAAATGGTTATTTATTATTTTTCGATGTTTATCCGGATAATACTGACATTGTCCATCCGTTCTTGGATAATGTCACATTCAAAGTTTGAAGAAATAATTATATAAGCGCAATTTTTGTTTATTGATCTAGTGGCTGTGCATCTGCATCGAAATTAGGTGAGAGGAGATACAAGCAGTAGATCCAGGGACGGATTTACCTATAGGCTAACTAGGCCGCGTTCTAGGGCCCCCAAAACTATCAGTTTTCAACTTTTATAAACTTTTAATAAGAAAAAATGGGCTTTATTAAAGTGCTAGCTAGAAAGTAAAATTTTAAAGGTTCTTTATAAGTTATAAGGAGTCTTTAAAATTAGACGTAGCTCATTTGAATTTTTAAGGGCCCCAAACCCTTGCTCGTCCTAGGGCCCCCAAAAATGCAAATCCAGCTCTGAGTTGATCCCAAAGTTTAGGCGGGGAGGCAATACATACGAGCTGATCAAAAAGTCGCCAAGAATTCCGGCCTAAACATTAACGCAGTCCTGATATTGAGAGCCAGGAGAGAGTCGCACTCGGGGATTTTTCTCAGCCCACTTATGGCTGTTGTGATTAATCAGGCATCGCTCCCATGTAAAACATGCCTCGTCTGTGAACAAAACTGTTTCCCGAAAATCAGCGTCTTCGATAGTCTTTCAACAGCAAAGATGAAGCACAATTCGGCCGACACGGATTGGCTTAAGTCAAACTTCTAAGGCGCCAACCTCAAAATCTACACCCCAGAAAGGGTACATTCTGAGAACGAAAAGTTCTTGTCTTGTCTTTATTAACCCCTGAAGTTTGGCAGTAGAATTTTTGATCATCCTTTATTATAATTTCTTATATACAGTAGATTTTACTGTCTTATTATTTTTGTATTTCAGTTCAGAAATTCTCATTTTATTGCAGTGTGTTGTAACCGTTTGTGCTTAGTTTTACAAATAGTGTTATCCAGTTCTTATTGGTTAATGTTGAGATTATCCGGATAAGAATGAAAACGAGATATATTATTTTCTATTTCTGTCTTTATCCACTGTACTTGGATAATGTTGACATCTTCCGGTTAACTTCAGTGTTATCCAGTTCTTAGTGGTTAATGTTGAGATTATCCGGATAAGGATGAAAACGAGATATATTATTTTCTATTTCTGTCTTTATCTACTGTACTTGGATAATGTTGACATCTTCCGGTTAATCTCGACATTAACCAGATTTCGCACATTACCCGTAACAAATCTCATCTGTAATCCTTCTGACCGATCTCATCATGGATGCTGACCATCTCATAGTGAGCTCTGAAATGACCGCCGCCCTATTTATATTTATGTAAATTCGGTGTTCTACTAATATAATTTTTATTAGTTATTTTTCATGTTTTCTTTATAATATATAGCATATCCAAACTAATTTGCAAAAAATAAAATTTTTAAATATACAGTGCAGCATTAACCAAATGGCAAATGTAATAATTGTTCTAGTTTATAAATGATTTTCATATTTTCTTCCTATTTTTACGCTGCTTTCCAATCAAAAGTAACTAAACGGTAAGACTGTTCCGATTCCATCACGTGCCGTTCACACCTGTAGATCTTTTTTTTATCACTTCTCAATTATTTACCAATTACTAAATGACGAGCCATTTTACATCCTACTAGAGGCTACTCATACTATAGATAGATCAACCGTACTGTGGAGAACGGGAAATGACAGATGCGAATCTAGACTCATATTAATAATTGAAATATATTGCCTGATTCAATTCTGAGTTTTCTGAATAGAAAGTTCGGTCGGATCCGGTCTCACCCCAGTTTTTCAGGAAAGGTCCGGATTCAATCCATTGAATTCCATCTTTCAATCTTCCGGTTGACCTCACCATGAGAGTTGGCCAGTCTGTGGTGGATTCTAAAAATGGCCGCCACCAGGTACAAATATCCAAACTGTGATATGGCGGCTTAACCTAATCTAACCTGAAAAAGAAAGCTGAAGCATTTTTACGCTGTCAATACAGCCAATTCTGTTGGGACAATTTATTGTATAGAATTGAATTCACTCCAGTGAGGACGGGTTCAAACTCCCTGAAAAAACTAGTCCATTCAATGTAAGAGACGAATAAAGAATGCCTCTCTTTTTCATTTAACATCCTATCATACTTTCTTTTGATGGAAATTCTTTTGACCCTTTCTCTTGCTCATCTAAATACTTCTCGCTTCTTTCCTTCTAATGACTAAATTAAGAATACAGTCCACTCTCTCTTTCATTTCACTATATATAACTGTATTTGACTGTGGGATCAGGAATCGATCCCTATTCTCCAGATGGAAATCAATGCACCCATATTCTCGACGATTCTCTAATATAAAAATTATCTTTAAAATAATTTGCACTGCATTAACTACAAGGAAATGCATTTAGCTTACCTCCTAAAGAATGGAGATCGAATCTGTGCCCATATCTCATAAAATTTTTAGAAGGATCTAGTCCAAATCGCTAATCTCTGTTTTCTGTAAGCCTGCCGACCCATAGCGAATATGGACAGGTCGTGGGTTTTCCTGGATACCTCTACTTAGTAATCAACAAATCATTGAAGAATGATGTTTAAAAATGTTATAAATTTAATAAATATTATTTATTAAAAATCGCATCTTCACTAATAGTTCTATTTCATAAATAAATTCAATCTTGTTCATACTTCTGTATTAATTTAAATCAATATAATTTTTTTAAGGTTGTTTATCATTTGAATTCAATTGCTACACAATTATTTTTAAAGAATATTATAGACAAGGTCTTATTTAAGGACTTCTTCGTTGAGGATGACGAACTTATGGCATATATTGTTTTTAATTAAATTAACATTCGGATCGCCCGCAAGTAGTAGTTTTTTTTTAAATTTAAACAATGTTGGCACCTTTAAAAATGTTTCGCCATCGCTGGTCTAAGGCATTGTAGATTTTCGTTTTTATTTAATGTTTATAAAAAAATTCATGAGTGTTTGTTAATTCGTGAAATAATAAAAATATCGCATTTCAAAGGATTTAAAAAAAAATCTTTTCTAGGATATAATTGGACTCAACAAGTCATTCATTATTTTATATCAATCCTTTTTCTTCCTTTATTCTCTTCCCTTATTGAAGTGTAATAGGAAGCTTTTTAAATCAGAAATGAAAAGTGAAATCTATATTAAATGGTATATCGAAGACAATATATATGAATCAATTTCGCTACAATCGGTCCAAACCTTCACATGTATATAGCAGAACTTAAAAGTCTTAAAGCTCCTAACCATGTGTCTCAAAAACCACACTGAATTATCTACTGCTTATTCAATAAAATTTTTTGTAAGATTTGTAATTAATTCTTCCAAATAAGACCATAAATAATAACATGTCGCCAAAATAATAAATGTGACAAATAATAAATTCCATTCGTCCAAAATTTTTTTTTGGAAGATTTTTTGGATGTTCAGGCATCGATAATTGCGACACGATTACTTTGCTATGGACAGACAATCTAAGGATTTTTAAAATAATCACATAATGCAGAGAACAGATCAAAGGTATTATACAAATATAAATTTTCGAAAAATTTATGAATGTTTTCAAGAAAATATAAATGCATAAATAATCATATTTAAATATATTTATGAATTTCAGAATATTTTATTATTTTCGTGTATTTTTGCAAAAATTTAGGATTAAAAATTTATTCTAGAAAATAATTTTTTGGTCCATCTGAAGAGATTTCTATTTATTTATTTATTAACTCTTCGAGGTATTTATATAAACTTTTAAAAATTCAGAACGACAAAATTCGTCGAAAGAGATTTTTATATATTAATTGCATGGAACTTATTAATTTAATTAAAATTTTAACAAATTTTATGATAAACAAGATGAAAATCGTTTTCTTCTTCTCTCTCAGCTGTTCAATACATCCTTCCGCTATTGCGTTTCGTTAAGGAAACGGTAGCGATTACGTCATAATATCACGTCAGTGTCTCTTGCAATGACGTTTTAATGATGTCATAGACAATTTCCTATTGTATCCAATATTCCTACAGTTTCTCAGTGGGATATCATTCTAAGCCAGATAGCATTTCTTAAGATATATCGTATAACGTCTAATTTATACCGCAATCCTCTTATAGGCCTTTATATTTTACTTTTATTTATTTTATTTTTTATTTTTTTATATTATATTTGCATTAATTCTCACACGAAATAGTAAGCGTAAATGCTTTTATATGTATTATATCGAAAATAATACATGTTGCAGTGTAAAGATCGTAGGAAATATAAAACCTCTTCAAGTACATCCGTAGATTTACTCTAACGATAATATTTCGTGCTACTTTAATGTTGCAGTGTAAAAATCGTAGGAAATATAAAACCTCTTCAAGTACATCCGTAGATTTACTCTAACGATAATATTCTGGCGCTATCCTGTTATCATATCCGTTGTAATTACGACTCGTATCGTTTCCTACCTGAATTATCGCACATAACTGTAGCCATTATTCGATCAAAATCGAAAATTAAACTATTATAAAATAGCTTAAACGATTAATTTTATCATCTCTAACACTGAAGATAAGAGGAAATTTGCTTTAAATTTAACAGCAAGATTAAACGACGACGGCGACGATGATGATTACAATTTTTAATAATCTGATTTTGTACACAACAAAAAATAGTTATACAATATTGTGTGATTTTTTTCGATTGTTTATGTTTTTTTTTTTTTGTTTTAGGAGAAGTAAGAAGTCTCTTGTATAATTAGTTACCTTCGGATAACCTAGTGAGAATCGGGATAGTTAATTAAACCGGACTGTTATTGGCAGGATAATTTAATAACAGATCAGCGAATTCTTTATTTCACTCTCTAACCGGCTTAAATATGGTTATTCCCTTAAGAGATCTACTATTGATTATTATTCTTATATATTTAAATAAATTGTAGGATTTTTTTAATGTAAAAAAAATAAATGTATTATCTTTCATATACTTTTCTTCGTGTCTCTACATCCGATTATATCTCACTTGGCTGGTATGTTTGATGTATGACAACCTTGTTCTCCAGTTCTATAAATAATTATGAATAGCATATTTATCTCGTAACCGACTTAGACTCTATGGGGATGAATAATACAACGACTACAATAATAATAATAATAATGGACGATAGGGCAAATCAGCTGTGCATTGAACTGCTAAAGAAAAATTGCCGATAATATAATAATTTTAGTTTTTAAGAGAAAAAATATATATTTTTTATTGATCGATTTTCAATGTAGAATATTCTTATTGATCTTTTTGGAACGTTTTTCTAAGACGTGACGTAGTTCACGTTGAAAGTCGTTCAGACTTCTTTCGGAAGAGGAGGACATTGTTTTGGAATTTCTAGAGGATCCTTCGTAACTCGATTCTGCAGAATTCAAGAAGCGATTCTGGCGACGTGGAGTCAACTTTATTTGCTCACGATCGATCGATTGCTCGAATCTTTTTGCCCGTTCTAACAGCGCCGATTGCAGTTCGCGATGGAAAGCAACTTCCAGTTCTTCTTCTCGATTGTTCATTCTGCACGTACTGTTTTAAAAAATTCAGACACTCAAAAAAAATGCAGTCACTAAATGCGTTTACTAAATAACATTACTACTCTTATATACCTCTTTTTTGGACCTCCAATCGATTATTTTAATTTTTTTGCATTATTTTTTTCCCTCTGGGAAACTGCTTGCAATTTTATACGAATTTTGAATCCTTCGAGACCTAACAGAAACAAATTAATTGTTAGGTCTTCGAAAGTAACAATGATAAAGGCTCGATTGTATTCTCGGCACATCAGATAATTCATGAATAATAAATGAATTGAGTCTATAGAAAATGGAGTTTTTTGACTCTCAAGTTTCTGTTCATCGCTCAAACTCTTATACTCGTTCTAATTATAGAACTCATTAATACTAACTGAGAAACATTCCTGGTAATATAAAAAGAAAAAAAAATTATTGAATTTAAACCTCTATACTTCCATATGCCAAAAAAAATTAGAAATATCGATTAGTTAAAGAATAAATCGATTTTTGTTAAAATTTAGAAAACCAACACTTGTTTTATATTCTTTTATTTTCTAGGCGATATAAATATTTGATGTTTTTTTGGCGATACATTAGAACAATTTTTAACATTTAGGGTTTTTATGCGAACATGAAGAGTTGTGACCTATATCTTCGAAATTTATATACTATAAATAGATATTGATCTTAGATAAGTTTTGTCCACTATCTCATGATAATTAATTTATAATTAAAGAAATAAATATATTTATTTTCCTCTAAATTTTAATTTACAACTAAATTACATAGAAAATAATTATAAATCAGCCGTAATATTTATTTTATAGAAACGAGAAGAATTCTTGCCAACAAAATTATTTTTATTTATTTTTTTTCGAGTAATTTATATATATATTTACATAGCAAATTTTGCGTTAATTTTTTTTAAATAATTAATTCGTTGCATGTTTAATTAATAAATAAAATTAAGCAACAGATTCTTAATTTTGCATAATTTGTTTAATGAGAATGTTTGTTTACTGAAAAGCGGATAATAAAAACTAAATTATTATTTTAAAAATAAGTTTACACCAAACTAAATTAATTTATACATTTTTAAGAAGATTTTGCGTGTTATGGGTGATTTCCCGCTCCGATTACCAGCAAACGTCGCTAGAAAATCGTTTATATTTGCAAAAAACGAATTAATGACTGGAGCAAAATAGATCATCAGTAAATCGCAAACTTAATTATTTTTCGTTTTGACAACTAAACCGAAGCAAAAATTCTAATAATTAACAGCAAATCTTTATTATTTATAATTTTTAGTTATCAATTTGTTTTGTAAACCGTATAATTTGTTAAAATTTTCATGTAAACAACCATTAAAACGTGTACAAAGCGGCTAATTGTAACATAGAGAAGTAAGCGTATAGAAAAGACAAAGAAAATTTCTCTATTCTCTGAATTAATTCCATTATAATTTTTGCATTACAGCAGTATAGATGTACTTTTAAAATTGTTCCGAGCTTCTTAAAACATTAAAAAGTCACAGAGCAGGAATTATTAAATATATAAAAAAATATAATTAAAATTATGTTAGTGGCATGATTTTGTTTGCGAATGGTATGCTTACTTTATTCGGTATTTTTTAGCAGTGACTCTACTCAGTATTTTATGTTGGATTTTATATAAAATTCCTCGCACATATTGCGGAAAATATCAAGTTTTATCGTTTATATATCTTTTTTTTTTTTTTTTTTTT
>AYEL01082575.1:0-48027 GCA_000484575.1 Olivierus martensii
GTAAAAAATTAACATTTTCGATTATCCGTTTCGCGAGGACACGAGTATCCAGAAAACCGATTTTGTTTCGGATAACCGAACAGAAATGTTTACTATATTCGTAGTCATGACTAAATTGCGTTTATTTGCTTTTTTCTTGTAATATTTCTACCAAACTTAATTATTCGCTGCACGTAACTTTAATGAATAGAGTTGGAAGAAAATATCGTGATATTAATATACTGCTTGATTATAATTAAGTACTAAAGTTCGATTCATGAAATACTCCTAAATGCAAATTATAACTTTTTCCTTTCTATTATAAAAAATAAGCAACTTCTTTTTCATAAAATAATTTTTGTTTTTATCATGCGCCTTGATTTATTTTCAGCAGAGAAAAATAAATAAAAATATTCGTACTAGTAAACGTCGTTTGCAAAAATCTAAATTCATCACACGAACTTCTAATATTCTAGAAAGAAAAGGAAAAAAAAATAAAATAAAATGAGTTTATTTAGCAGCACGAAACCCAATGAGATTACGATCGCTTTTTTGAATAACATTACTAAACATTTAAATCTAATAAAACCGTTACCGAAACCTTTTCTAAGAATAACTTCTTTTCGGTTATGATATTCGTTACTGCGTAGTTTGGCATCTAAAATTAATCCAGCTACACTACATCGATTTTAATGATAATAATAATAATAATAATAATCCTTATATATTTTTTTATTGTTCAATAAATACATCTAATCGCGTCTCGGACAAGGCCGTATGCAAATGACCGTCTCAAAAATAAAATTAATAAAAAAAATTCCTGTAATCGAATAAGTTATTAATAACCGCGTCGTTTCGGTAATAATAATTAAATCTTCAAGTAAATTATTTATTAATATGGCAAAACCTTCGGATAATGAGAGATGCTGCGAAAAAAATCGATATAAGTATCTTTAATAACTGTTATCTATAGCTGTTTCTGATGACGGCAGTTGAAGTGTTTAACGTGTTTTGACACGTTTTGAGGATCGTAATTTACGTCGAAATTGATGTTAACGGTACTAAACTCCTAATTAGAGATCTATCGCATTTTTAATGTGTGCGCATTACTTAACCACATTTAAACCGGAAAAATCTCAAATTCGGAATGATAGAAATTATACCAAACGTTTTAATGACCACAACAGATTTTTTTTTTATCATATTTCTTTATTTTTCTTTATTTGAAGACCGACAGAAAAACGTTATTTACAGTAACAGTTAACTAGATGAATTCATCAAAATCACATAATAAAACAAATCCTGAGCCAAGGAAATTATCACAAACGAAAACTTAGCCATTTTCGACTGTTTCAATCACGATTGTCTTAACTTCAGAAGATTGCATTTTATTTTTAAGTCGTAATAATAATAATAATTATTATTATTGTAATAAATAAAACATTACTTTTAACGATTGGATTCGTATCGGACAAGGAAATAATAAACAGCAAAAGAAAAAAAAAATTCGGGAATTGTGTGATAAACTCCAACTTTAGTTGAAAAAAATCGGAGTTGCCTCTTTTATAAATCGTACAAAACTAAATTAGAACCGCATTGGTAAAAAGTATATAATATATATATATATATAGATCAAGGTTCCACTCTTACATGATTTTTTTATTTATTTATTTATTAAAGAGCTGTAAATCGCATTTAAAAATGCAAAGGTGACTCACAAATATCCCAAAAACGTGAAATGCTTCTTTTTTTAGATTCCTTGTTTCGCCTTCATCGACGACATTTAAAGAAGGAAGATCTAAAATGGTTTTCTAGAAATGCGGATGATTTGACATAAACAGGGGTGGAATCAAACTACTGTTTGAATTTTAAAATTTGCAAGTAGAATAAAGGAACGATTTTGGTGTGCCCTACATTACCTTCTTCGTTGATCTAGAAGCCTGTTTTTTTATACATATATATATAATTTTTTTCTTATTTTATCACGTTCCTTTCTGTCTTTTTTTCCCAACTTTAAATCACAGTATCAACAGTGCAATATTAAAAATGATATTTTTATGAATCACTCGAATTTAATTATTTTTCTTTTCTTTTCTGCATATGATTAAAATACAATAATGATTAATACATTGTTTTTTTTGTAACTATATTTTCATCTGAGCAGATTTTTCTTGCTTTAAATCAATGTATCTTCCAATATGGACAAAAATTACAAGGTGCTGAGCAATCTTCTGTGCCTTTGATGTTATGTACATTGCGAGTATTTGTAAATATTATACTAAATTTTTTTTAATGTTATTTTGCACCAAACTACTCATCAACCTTTTTTTTTTATCAGTCCAAAATAAATAGACTAACTCGATAAACTATCTTCCTGGCGAGTGTTTGTTCGCGAATTTTCAACAATTCGCCATAATCGAATATAAATCTGAAGAAAAATTCTCACAAAACAACAACAACGACGACAAATGTGTATCGAACATTAGAATATTGCGAAAATAAGTAGAGAAATCATTTTTTTTCTGTTTATTTTTTTGTTTCAAACAGCAAATTTTATTTATATTTTCCTGAGAGTACAAGACCAGAATCCGAATCTGTCTTGTTTGTGATCGATTTTTTTTCGAATAAAAAAGTTTTTAAATTCCCACGAAGCAAAACGTCTCAATACTATTTTACAACAGCAACACTCCTCTCAAACTTCGAAAATCAACAGTTCTTAACAAATATTATTTTATAACTCTTCTTTTTACGTCTGTCACGACAGATAAAAATCCTTTCCAGAGGTGCGATGCTCCAGTTATTATTCTCTCTCGAGAAAGCTCTTTTTTGGAATTTATATTCTATCTTTGTTTCTGCAGGCAGTATATAATTTTATATATTTAACTTATATATCTGTATATATATATATATTCACCTGAGTTCCTTATAAAGGTATCGTTTCATTGTATATATATATATATATAGCATATATACATCACACTCTATGCACTTTTGTTTATACACAGTGTGCAAATACGAGTGCAGTGTGCATACCAGGCACAGAATGTATGTAAAATTTATAACATCTCAAAGAGACGTGTAATTTTTTTTAATAACTTCAGGTATTATTTTTTAAAGCCTTTAGGCAATTTA
Source organism: Olivierus martensii (assembly GCA_000484575.1). NCBI lineage: Eukaryota > Metazoa > Arthropoda > Arachnida > Scorpiones > Buthidae > Olivierus > Olivierus martensii. Next base: position 3,112 of record AYEL01082575.1, read on the forward strand.
TTCGTTATATTTTCTTCTATCTCTAAGTTACTAGATGTCATCCCTCTATTCGTTTTAATTATCCTTAGATTTATTTATTTATTTACGTCCTGCTACTTCAATCTGTAGATAAAAGGTATAAAATTATCCATATAAACAAATAAAAATCGAGAAAATGATCAACTAACAATCGAAGAGAAGTAAAATTAAAAAATGTCATCAAAACCTGCACATCCAACAACTTTGTACAATCTTCAACTGAAAAAAGGACAAAAGACATTGTTTGTTATAATATATAATTCTTTTTTTTATAAAACTAGAATGTGATCATATTTTTAACAACTGATCTGCATATTGCTGAGTATTAACAGGAACAGGTCAAAATTTCCAATTCGAAAGCGTTCACAAAGAGATTCGTTCAAAAAATTGATGATGATCAAAGAACTAGCTTTGACATCTAAAGATGGCTATGGCTGTTGACAGAGACACAAAAAACTTACCAAACGGAATGGGTTTTTACATGTCTAGTAGTAAAGAGCTAATTGTTTTTTTATTTTGTTTAAAATTTCCTCGAAACACATTTAAATTAAAAAGAATTATCACTGACAACGTACTAAGATATCTCATTTAAAGTACAAAAAGCACTGGATGTGCTAGCAATAGTCTTTAATCCTAATTCTATTAGCCTGCAGCACTTATTCATAGAAGCAATTGTAAAGAAAGCCTGCATAAAGAGGCCTAAAATGTGTGTTAACTTTGCGGAGATATCTAAGAACTAGTTGTTTGAAAGGTAAACCAATGCAGACTCGAATTTAGTCTGCAACAACGAATGTACTAGATAGAGACGTCTTTTCCATGTTTAAGAGAGAAAAAATTGTTTGAAGAAAAAACATTTATACAGAAAGGAGATTTTACAAGTTGATCAATTTTTCATCACTTCTAGGATCTTCCGACAGTTCATCACTTGGCTTTTTTTATTCAGTATATCCGTCCTTCTATTGCATACTATATAATACTGGGATGTCGCCTCCCCAACCCTGTAGTTCACTAGGAAGGGTGTGAATCTGTAAGTGCTATATTTACAATGAACCATTCCTTTCTATTATTATTTTTTAGGAGCACAGGAACGGGACGTAAACTTTGAAAAGTAACTACATAACTGTATTCGATGCTGAGTAGCAGACAGTCGGTTCTTACGTGGGTTGGTTCGTGTATAAGAGAGGAATTATAACTGTATTTTAACACTGTACAATGATATGGATGGGGATCTTTCCACGGTAGGAATAAACGGTGTGGCCGGAAAGGATTATCTGGTTGTAAACACCAGTTCAATACTGTAATTGAAAGGTCATCATATATCGGCCGGATAAATGTATCCAATCACAAAAAATTAAAGCGTTGATATGCGTACTTGACTGGTTACAGGTACCGATGGGTCTACGTCCGAGTTTGAGCTTGGTGTGATGACTGTGGTTGTGACCGATCCTCCAATGGGAAGGGTGGACATGGTGGTCACCACGGGAACCGGATTGTTCAAGTTGGACCTGGAGATGATATGATGCTGCTGATAGTCACTCGTTTGAGGAGCTCTATTGGGAACACGCACTTGAATGTCGTTCAACTCTTCCTCCTGCACGGACGCTGGAGTGTGCTGCTGTTCAGAAAAACCTCAGAGTTACGATACGATTCTCTCAATTCGGAGGCATTTCTCTAGAGCCGTATCTACCGTTGCGACGCGACGCGAATCGATCACGTATCAAACATCGTCACTCGAATTGATAAACATTTCGAAATAAATAAGATCTAGCATAGTAGCAAGGAATACATTTGAGCCCTAAGAGAGTTATAAATTGTAATATGCGTTAACAACGAAATTATTATGCTTATTTTTTTTCGCTTCATTCGCGTAGCGTAACGTCGCGGCGACGGTAGATACAGACTACACTAGAGAATTACCCAATAAAAATAGAATAAAAATTCTAAGCATTAATATTCTAATATATGTTAATAAAACGAAGGTAATAAAAAAAGATTATCTAACAATTAATTCTAAAACAAGATCGAAAAGGCAGACATTATTTATGCAAATTCGTTGCGCGTCGATTATCATAGAGAAATCGGTTGCTATATTAAGACTACTACTAACCTATATTGCTGTTCTATTTCTAGACAATAGCCTTGAAAGTAAATAAATTATGCAACGGAAAACAAAACAAATTACAACATAAATATAAATCATGCTGCAGTTTTCTTTAAAATTAAATAATACGAAAACACATATTTTCAGATGTTGCAAGGATAATATACTGGATACCGTTTTAATATTTTAAGCAACTTAAATAAAAACAAATAAAATTTTTTGTTTGTTTCTAAGTAAATTTATCGCACTAAATTCTAAAATTCGCGAGAGCGCTAGATTGCTGATTAAAAATTGCCAAAACGTTTCCTAATCGATGATTTAATTTATTTGTGTAAATGCCATATAGTAATGAAAATAAATGTTCATGCTCTTCAATAAATACTAACTTCTACAATTACTTTCTTTGTGCGACAGTATTTTCCGGAAATAACAAAAGAATGATGTTTCTATTCAACGTTAAGAATACGGCTTCATTGATTTAAAAGACAAATATACAATAGTTTCCATAGAAATATAGAAAACGCGGAAGATGTTCCAGAAATTCGATTATTCCAAATTTTGTTAGTACAAAGGGGGAGGAAGATATATAAACGTAAAAATAGGCAAAGCGACACTTGCCTGATATTTCTTCTTACTCCAACGTCTCCCACAACAAGTCTGCAAAGAATTATTCTCTTGGGAAGATAAAGATGGAGCTGGCGATAATGGCGGAGTGGAGGAAGGTCTATTGGGTTGACCGTTGTAAGGTACTTCTAATTCTACAAATTCGCGATCCTGAAACAGATTTTTTAAACGATAAAAACTTAACAGGAGAAAGAGGGAGAAATATTCTTTTATTATTATTATTATTAATTAATCAATATAAATTGCAACCAAGAGAAATATTGTAGCTTGTTGTTGTCGCGACAGAAAGAAAGACAGGCATTTCTAAGAACGACCCAAACAATAAAAAAAAAAAGGAATGAGTGAAAAAAAATCGATATTCGATATACGATAATGTTTTTCTATCATTCCGCAGTGTGTTTCAAACTGTCGAAAATAGTAGAAGTTTTCTATGGACGACCAACAAAATGTGAGAAATGATGATAATCTGTCTCAGATACATTGATCGACTTACCGTCGTTTTCTCTAAACATCTCAAGAGATGGTGATGTTGTAACTCAAAGATATCTTCGGCAGATTCTTCGATATCTTGTCCACATTCCCTCGCAGCTAACCTCGCTTCCACAGCTTTCTTCTTACTAACAAATGCTGCACCACTTGTAACCTTTGCGATACGGATCCTAGCCATACGTGCTTTCTGTTAAAGAAAATAAAAACAGTTATATACGAAACCATACCAAAAAAGATAAAAAAAGGGATTAAACTTAAGACTAAATTCTCGTATGAATAAAAAGCTGTTAGTGACTCATTAATGACATCAATAAAGTCGATCCCTTTTTAGTAGCAGTACATTAACTACGCTGTTAAATTGAGAATCGTCTTTATGGCCTGAGCCATCTTTAAAACCGAAAAACTCTCGTTGGTTTAAAAATATTCCTTTTATACAATTGGGTACTTGGAATGGATGATCGTATTGCTCGATTAAATTGGTTCGATTACATAATCAAAGATTTTATTCAGCAGAGAACCTATTCAAATAGGAAGAAAAAAATAACCTTTTAGAATTCCTGATCAATTCTTTCCATTCTAGATAAGTTATCCAGAACGGAAGCATTTTTATATTATAAAGAACTTCGTATAAGGTTAAAAAAAGGTTAGTTTTCGGAAATACAGCTGACATCAATTTTTGTTTTAGTCTATCGCATAGAAGGCTCCATATATTTTCGCATTACATTTAATTCCGTTTTATATGTTATCTAGAACAGAATTAAGGATGAAATATGTTGAAGTAAATCTAAGTGTTTTGAAATAAGCTATATAGATTTATAGATAGCTATATATAGATTTTCGTTATGTCATATATAAAGTGGATTTTTATTTATTTATATATATATTTTGCTTTCTTTTATATATATATGTTATATAATTTTCAATCATCTTGTTATTATATAAGAATCGTTTATAAAATATGATAGAAAATTTTCTGCCAGTGATAAAGTAATTTTTCAGATGTATAACGATTATTTTTTTTGGTTTATTTTTTCATTTGTTTAGCTTAAACACCGAACGTTTCTTTAAGCGCATGTTCCTGTTTTTGTTTACCTTACATCAGCCTTGATATTCATCGATTTAATGCATTTAATATAAATAACTGCGCTTGTTTACTTGTTTCGTTTCTTATCTCCTGCATCCCGTTCTATTTCTTAATTATCTTATCTTCTTCTAGATAGTTTTCATTCTTTCTTTGTATTTCTATTTTTTATATGATATAATTCCGGTGATTGAATAAATTCTATTAATGTAGATATAGAGTTTTTTTGTCTTTCTATTTTTTATTAACTTCGCCAACTCTTCGGTAATCTTACAGATACAGTCTTTTCTTTATGTCTTCTCTTAATCCTTAATTCCTAAAGTAGATTTTTGGCTTTGTTATCCTCAATCTTTTCTTTCTTCATCCCATAATTTATGAATATAACAATCTTCTATTCCAAATATATATATATAAAATAATTAAATTTTGTTTAGTAGACTTATTTAAATTTAATTTTAATTTTCTAGAATTTTATAAAAATCCGAATTTGCAATTTAAAGTTGTAAGAGAAGAAAAAAATGATTTTTTTTTTTGTTTTTTAGATCTCAACCGGCTGATTTATTGTCATTATTCACGTGTAAAATTGATGGACTTTTTGATGAAACTTTGATAAAAATTAAGAAACAAAACCTGCGAAATTTATCAGTCAAATTTTGATTTAGGCCAGATGCATTCAGACTATTAAAAATATTAAAAGTAAAAAAAAAATTATAAATGTATACTCTGCTTTAGTCTCATAACAGAGTATGAAATCAATTTTTTTTGCTATCATTAATGCAAAAATCGTGCTTATGCATACTTTAGTCTACTCTCAACTACACTCGCTCTTATTGATTTTTTTTAGATGCAGTTATTTTATTAAAAATTCGCATAATATCTACCAAATATCTCGAGAACATCGTGTCTTTTCTATATTTTGGAACCATTCCTAAACCCGAAACAGTCCACCTTATCAATCTGATATTAAAAGCTAATTTAGAAATAAATATCAAGAAATATATATATATATATAAAAAATAGTATATCTACACGTTTATCAGGCGGAAAATCGATACTTTGGACAATTTCCAAGCTAGTCAAAAATAATAAATTTATAAAAATCCCCCCTTAACACGCTAAGACTATTTTGTCCATTCTAAAACTACTTTATTCCATAAATGCGAATCGAATATGAATAAAATATAAATGCTGAAAAGAAATGTATTTAAATTTGATAATAATCGAATAATTACGCTTAATGAAAAATTTAGTGTGAAAAATGCGCATAAAACACATCATTACAATGTTCAGAGCAATTAGATCGGTCATTAATTTTATCCAAACATTCGATAACTAATTAGTTAAGAGTGGAATGACAGACAACGCCCAACGATTAGCTTTTACACTTATTAGTTGACTTATGTGTTTAATCTTTCCTTTAAACAGATTGTATCGATGTCCAACATTAGATAGGAATGACACTGATATCATATTAAAATACTTTGTTTCAAATTGTTATAAAAAAAAAATAATAAAAGCTTATTCGATTTTTTATACACATACTTAGCTCTATTATTTTCGTTATTATTCTATACATAGGTAAGCATATATGCAGAATGATGACAAAAATAACGATTTAAAAATCTAGTTAATTAAGAGTAATAATTTCAGAAAATTTCTATTTATTACGTAATAATAGCATGTCTGTTACAATAATTTGAAACGTAATAATTATATTATAACTTATCAAATGAATTATGACAAAAAACAATGACTCAAAAACGAAGTATGACGTAACAATGAATTAGCCAGAATCTATTAATTGAAACCCTCGTCACTAAATTTACTCTGACTTGAGATGCAACAATGAACCGTAATTTATGAATGGACTATGACGAAACAATGAATTCTGATGTAATAATAAGGTGTAACCCAACAATGGATTTAAACGTAAATTATTCGTCGGTTTCAACTATTTATAACAAGTATAATTATTGAAAACAAGTTCTCAATAATTAAATTTCAATAAAAAGTTTTTATTGTCCTTTTATTTAACTATTTCTTTCGCTATTTTCCGTTCTTGAGTTTCATTGCTTATTTTTTGTATCAAACATTCATTCAATCGCGTTATACTGTAAATGTCTTGTAAAAAAAGGGCGTCGGAATTATTTGAATATTTGCTATACTTTATTTGTTTTTTTTTTTTTGGAAAGAAAGACGAAAAAAGCAAACAAATGGAATACAGTCTGATGTGAGTGTGATGTTTTTGACACATTATAAATTTCTAAAGTTAAGTCTATCGATCGAAAATCTGTATAGACTGTTACAATTGAATATTACTTCATCCAAATTCATTATATTTCACTCAAAAATCGATATTCTATCTTAATGATTTAAAAAATCTAGGAATTTGACAGTAAAATATAGGAAATTTTTGTTTATTGCGTAATAATGGCGTATCTATTACAATAATTAGAAACGTAACAATAAAACGTAACTTATCAATGAAATATGACGCAAAAATGAAGCATGACTTGTAATTAGTGAATCTATTTCAATACTTAAAAATCTCTTATCTAAAGCTTTTAAAATTATTTGAGACGTAACAATAAATCGTAAATTACGAAACAATAAACGCTATGACGAAATAATGAAATATACGATTTAATAATGAGGCATGACGCAACAATGGATTAAAACTTGAATTTTTACACCGTTTTCTGCTATTTGTTTATAAATTAAAGTGTGTTGCAAATCCGACTAAGCCACAAATTCGTTATTTAAATGTAATGACATCTTGTAATTTAAGTTTTATAGCTTACATAAACGTTTAAAATAGTCTGTAAAAATTTATACGCAATTTTATTCGCAGAAATCATCGAAATGACTTTCGGATTATTATTTACGGTTACTAAATGCGGGATTCTCATTCGTAATGGTTTATACTTTCGCTGGAACCACAGAAAATAAAATTATATCATCATCCACTTAAAAATTTGCTCTTTTAAGTTTTATCTAAAGAGCAAATTATTTCCTATATTTCCTATTACTGTAAGTAGGAAAAATAAGTAATAGGAAAAATAATGATTTAAAAATTTAGTTATTTGAAAGTAAAACTTTCTGTTTTTACATAATAATAGAATGCCTCTTACAATAATTTGAAACGTAATAATTAAATTGTAACTTATCAAATGAACTGTGACGAAAAACAATAACGTAAAAATGAAATATGACGTAACAATGGGTTAGCAGAATTTATTATTTGAAAGAATATCATGGTCCATATTTTTAAAATGCGATTTATTCGTTATTGATTCTGTAAAGAAGCATATAAAGTCCAGCATTACATTTCTCGAACTAAATAGATTCTGATGACTATCTCTATCAGAATCTCATTACGTTACAGATGCAATGCAGTCTACTGTTTTTAGAATTTAAGGCATTTTTAAATTTTTTTTTTTGTTTTTAATATTATGGCTGTTTGAATTGTGTCAAATCATTAATTTTAACTCGCGTACATGGTAACTATTTCCATAATATTAACTTTTAATCATTAAATTCAGTTGAAGTATAAAATTTGTTCATTATTCATGTTAATTTACAGTTTACGCATATTATTATTATACGTCTTAAAAGTTATTATTCATGTCGGTGCTATTTTAAACCCAAAAATAGGACTTTAAATTGCGACTAAATTTTAATATCTGCGATGCGTGTGAAACTATACGAAAACATAAATTTTAATACCATATTACCATTAAAATCGTTTTAATCGTAACTGTCAACATGCATGCTGGATATAAAACTGCAAAAAATATATTTATTTAATTGATTGAATCAAAGCAATATCGCAGTAGAGTATTGAAAACAATGTGAGTGGTAACTGAGAACGAATATATTTATTCTGGAAATTCTTTAGATATATGGCTGAACGGCTTAATTTTAATGAAACCCTTATTAATCCTGGCCAAAAATTCGAAATTTCTGCAATTCTGGACCAAATTCTCAGAAGAAAATTAAAGTTTAGTAACATTAAGTTTCGAAGTTATTCACAATTCCATTTTGATTTTGGTAAAATTTTTAGACTTTAATATTAAATTTTGTATTAATCAATAACCGAAAACAAATTTTCGTGTTGTTATTTTGAAAATAGGCATAAATTAAGCTTAAAATTTTCTATTTTTGTTTCATTTATGCACATTTTTCAAACAGTAATTCAATTTTTTTAATGTACAATAAATGCTAAATTTTGGCCATGTCTTTATATTATTTAAAAGTGTTTCATTGTATTTATCTGTAACAAATTTGTATTATTTTCAATTAAATTTTATTTATTTTAAGCTGTTCTATTTAGAATAGTTAAATTAAAGAGATGCTACTCAAAACAATTATTTTTCATCTCAGTTCGATGACGTGTTAGACAATAATCCTAAAAGTCAAAATAGCTTTTCCAATTTCGAATTACTTTCTTATACAATAGTGTGCAAGTACTGATAAATAATTATTATTTCTACTTTGAAACTTTAATGGAAAATACGTGTTTTGAACTGTCCTGAATCTATTTCGACCATTTTAACAATGATGTTTGCGTGAAGGATGAATAGATGCATGTATCCACTTATACTCAAAAACAAGTGAACAAAAGTGAATGAAATTTTTATATTTAAGAGTTTTATAATATAGTGAATACATTTTCGTAGAATCATATATATAGAAGCGATTATATATATCAGCGCTGGATTTAAAGTGAGACGAGCAAGGCAGTCGCCTAGGGCGAAAATTATGAGAGAGCGCAAAAATGCAGTTGCAATTTCATACACAAGCTTAATCATATTTATCTTGACAATATTTCGGTCTACAAAGACATAATGGTGTATTTTTCTAACAGATAATACTTATCAAGAAAGAAAGAAACCAGTGCGAATAAAATTATTATTATATACATGAGTGAATGACAGTCTGTCTAAACAAAATAAATACTTATGTTTCCTTCACGTTTTTCCCGCATTGGCATATTGCAATCAGGATATCATAATCGCAGATATGCTTTATTTATCATTATTGCTTTTAACATAGATACTATTTTATTTTCATTAAAATCTATATATAATCCTAGTCTAGGTTTACTGTATCTCTCAACCTAACCCCATCTCTCAAATTTTTTCTATGTTTCTTAATGATTAAAGCGACCAGATGTTTTATGTTGGAATGAGAGACGTGTTCAAATAATAAAAAAAACGCTTAACATATTCTTGAGGACACCATTTTTTCTTAAATTTATTTAGTTGTTCCTGATTAAAATGTCTTGTATATATTTTTTATGCATTTATTAATATAAAAATAATAAAATACACATACTTCTGATAAATTAATAAAAAAAATTTAAAATATTATTCTTCTTTTCCTAACAAAAAATTAATTACATAGAAAATAACAGTCTCAATACATAATTATCAAAAATGACTATAGTATATAGATATAGTCTGTCCAAGTTAGTTGTGTGGGAAAACGTCACAAACTGGAATAAGTTCATTTGCAACAAAGGGGTGTACATGCAGAACAGATGGGAAAACTGGGAATTCTAATTACACGAGTTGTTTTAGATAGATTGAATAGTTGTTACTTTTTGAAAAATCCTTTATATAAATTTTAATATAATGTAAAAAATAAATTTTCTTTTTCTATGCTGATGCTTACCCATCAACTTAACAACAAACGTTCCTTTTTTACACAATAGACCAGTCTAAATAAGGCATGCGCAGTCTGAACCCACACAATTAACTTGGACAAACTATATAACCATCAATATAACGAATAACATTAAATAAATAATTACATTACAGTATTTACATGTATTTTTTCGCAGAGTGAAATTTTTAATAAATCTTCATTACTTGAAATATACTTATAAAATTTTTCACAGGAATTGAAAAAATTGCACTTAGCTTGCAATACTGCTTTTAACGTTTCTACACTCAGCTGCGTTTTTCTGAGGTATAAAACTTATTTACTACTGAAAAACTTTTCCGTTGCATCTTTGTTTTTTATTTTATGCCCCCTTTCCAATCAGGGAGATTACTAAGGGGGCAGGGCCGGAATGTAGGCCCTGCCCCCTTAGTAATCTCCGGTGATTGTGGGTGGAGCCCCCAATCACGGGCTGCACCCACATCCGTGGAGGTGACCGGATGGTGAAGAACGGGAATCGCCGGGCAGGGCCCAGCACCCCGAAAAATTCCGGGACCAGACCCGGGACGCAGGTTCTCCTGCGTGGCACGGCAACGCGTTACCACTCGGCCATCCAGCCTTTCCGTTGCATCATTGATGCCTGGCAAACATAATGCAAACAATTATTTTCTTAATATTCTTGAATGGTATGTTATTCGTATCAAAATTATTTCTATCCACCATGCATCGGTTGTATTTTTCATACATTCCAAGCATTTATTTTTGAATTATCAATATATTTTTTTACATATCGCACATCAAAAAATTTCCTTTCTTCCATATCAGCATCGAATAGCTTCATTTTATCATCAAATTTTGAAATGTACTCAAAACTTTTTTGAACATTTTGCCAATTAATAACGCATTTAAGATTGGTCCACTTAAAATAATCAGTGTGTTCAAATTGTGATAAGCTAAATATTGGAAACATTTTTGATAATAACTGTTGACGTTGGATTTGAAGGAATCCGTTTTGGTTAGGTTAGGTTAGTTTTGATTAAGCCGCCATAGATACCGCATATCCATTCTTTCTTTTAATTTGAATTTTAAATCATCTATTTCTGTAACAACCCCCAAAAGCTTCATTTTATCATCAAATTTTGAAATGTACTCAAAACTTTTTTTTTTTTTTAATAACGCATTTAAGATTGGTCCACTTAAAATAATCAGTGTGTTCAAATTGTGATAAGCCTCTTGTTAATTCGAAATTCGAACCGAAAATTGTTAAAAATATTTATAAATTTTTGATAATTGGTTAAAATAATATCCACGAATGCCAACCACAACGTAGTTACCACTTCGTAATTCGATATTATTATTAAAATTGCGATTAAAATAGGTGATTACGTGACGAACGTAAGTAGTATGATATTCACGAAAACAGGCAATTAAAGAATATAATTAAGTTATAACTCCATAAATATTTTAGTTAGAAAATTTTAACTGTTTTTCGTGTCTCAGAATTAGCATAACATTTCATTTAATGGCCTAATTATATTCATATTCGACTTTGTTTATACGGTGTATTCGTAACAACTAAAGTTGAAACCTTTATTTAATTTTCCTTTATTTGTTTCAAATTAGTATGTAATTTATAATTATACATAGAAACAAAAATAATTAAACTAGTAAATAAAAAATATTATCCTTTTTTTATTACGATGACAATAAGTTCTTATAATACTTCAGCACATATTGTGAATAATAATTAGCGCACTTATTGAGTAACAATAAATAATTAATTACTTTTAATAAACATTTTTATACATTTTATTATATTTTTTGTCATTCTAAATTTAAAAATATGTTATTTATATTTTTAATGTTGTTATAATATTAACTACAGGTTATTTCATTGTTTCTTATTATATTAACGAAATAAGATGATAGCATTGTTACTAATTTTAAGCAGAAAGAAATAAGAGTTAACGAATTTTAATTAACTTATTCTGAAAACTTTATTATATTTAGATATTAGAATATCTAAGTATATATTTTCTGTAAAATAAATTCATTTAATCTATAAATTTATAAGTTGGTTACTTATTATAAATCTATCTGATGTTTAAAAATTTTAAAGGGAGAAAACTTTTTTTTTTTTAAATAAAATTAAAAAATAAATTTATTAACTGGTTATTCAATAATGCTATAAGTATTCATATATTGCAACTTTTGTCGATTATAAATGTAAAACTATTAAGTTATAGAGTATAATATGCGATAATTAAAAAAAAATTTCTTGAAAAAAATGAAACATTTATGTTTTGCTTAAATGATGATGTTTACGACAGAAAATAAAGGAGAATTTGTCTAATTTATTGCATAAATATTTGGTGATTCTGGCTGCTTCTCGCTGCTTTTCTTGTTTTAGCCATTGCCCGAAGAGTTTCCGAACTTTAAAGTTAATAAATTTAATAGAGCCGTACGAACATAATCCAAGCGCAATAATACGCATAGAAAAATTATACTGTTCGTGTTTGTGCAAGTATAAAGTTCCATTAACTTAAGTAATCATTATTATATACGAAAAACTAAAAAAAAATAAATATGCCTAATGCAGTGTTCAATATATTTTTTTAAGTTTTAAGGACATTGATGAACCGGAGCGGATGCAGGCTCGCATGATCATTGCTATATCGTTCATTTAGATGACAAAACCACTTTAGTTAAACAACTTCTTGGAACAAGTCGACTGTGAAATTAACCTTATGGCTGTTCAGGCTCAGGTTTGGTGAGTTGATTATCTTGAAGAGAACAATTCTTCCAGAGATTTTCTCTTTAACTCGTTAAGAATATTGAATGTGTGTGTTCTTATGTGCGTGGATCGACTTGGACGTTTTTTCCTCCTTATAGAACTAACAAGTGCTATGGAGAACTAAATAAATTTTATTTATTAATTCAGTTCCTCTCCGAATTGTTAGTATATTTTCAATTGTTTTATCATCTATTTATCAACATATATATATATATATATTTTTTTTTTTTTCCTCTGTCTTATCAACAATTGTAAACTTTAAAAAAATCTTATTAAACCATTCATTATTGTATATTAATAAGCTGACAAGTATATAATTACCGAGTTAGTCGCAAAATGCCGAGAAAAAAAAATAAAATTATTATTAATTTTTTTGTATTAATCTATATTATTAAAATTAAGTAAATTTTTTATTAGCTGGCATTACATTTGACTTGTTTATGAAAAAATTAATTAAAATTGATTAAATTAGATAATATTTAAATACAAATTACAACATTCATTCTGATATTAATCCAAAAAGATACAAGGCAAATTTATATATACAGTATATATAAAAAAACTTATACATGTGTTAGATTGTTTGATTAGAAAACAAGAAATGAATGTTAAAAATATCCGAAACATTAAAAACAGTTTTTTTTCTTTGATAATTTCTGAATGTTTTTATCAATGAAATGCTTGCAATTAAATATTTAATATGCTAATACTAATCGAGGAAAAATTCATTTCTTTTATAAGCACGTTTTATTAAAATTGTGTAATTATAAAAATATATTCCCGCTATTTATATATTGATATAGCCTATTAGTTATTTTTTTATATTCTGATAAAAAAATTAAATTAAAAATTCGATTATTCGTTTACTAATCTTTAAGAGATTATAAAATGTTATTATTATTATTATTTTTTTTTTAATAAATTGAACTATAATAAATTTAATTAATTAAATAAAAATTAATATAAAATTTTAATTTTTAACTAAAAAGCCTGTTATAAATAAATCTATTATATAGTTTTTACAACCTTTATTTTAATAAAAATTTAAACATTTATGGATAAAATATTTAATAACGTACGTTAATGGCTTCGAAATTATTTTACATTGAATAAAATTAATTTCCTACCAGAATATTATTTTTTTAAAGTAAAAATCATAATTTTAAAGTCGATTATTGTCAAAAACATTTTTAAAACTTCATAAGAATGTTCTCTTTCTTAATATCTATTTTATCTAAAACTAATGATAACGTTTAGCACATAATTTTTTCCTATTTATGTATAAACAAACATTAAATCGCCTTTTTACGAGTTTAAAGTCCACAATTTTTGGAAAAAATAATCGAAGTTTAAGAATTAAAAACCACTTCTGAAATCGTCATTAAATGACTTTAAAATTGATAGCTTCTATGGCTTTATTATTTTAAAAAATACATTTGTGTCTCACGAAGCCCTAAGGGCACAATAACTTTAAAGGCTGAATTCTAGTCCCGAATTTGTTACAATATCGCCTAATAGTTCTCACGATCGTTATATAGCCTAATTATTACTAAAAATGCTTTAAGTTTTGAAACTTTGAATTTTTTAAATTTATAAGAAATTGTAAAAATTTTAAATATGTTTAAAATAACGCGTTACGTAATTTTTTTATTAAAAAATTGAGTTCTCTTCGAAATTCTCACGGTAATCGTCAAAAAAATCGGTAATCTTGAAATGGGATCAAAAAATATCTCCAAAAACGATGTATAATACGATATTCTATAAAAATACTTTTGGCCTCAAATTATTTGTCTAACTGAAGTGAAATCAAACTCTAACTTTCTCCGATGATGCGTCGGAATCCAGTTGTTCCAATACAAATCTTAGATAATAATGATCAGTTAATACTAAATGATTAATTACGCTCTTTGGAATGGATTCTAACTCGAGAATATCTCTAAACAGTGGTCTGATTTTGATTACATTAAGCATTCTAATTCTTGTAACCAACTTGAAACTATTGCCAAATTTTGACGATCACGCATACCTTTATTTTCTAAAGAATTATAGTTGACAAAAAAAAAAAAACATATTTTCATTTACCGTTATATATATGTTTGAGTAAACAGTAAAATAAATATTCTGTGATTGTAAAAGAGATAAAACGATAACTAAATAGTAAATTATCCGTAACAATATAGATCCCAAAAGCGATAACATTTAACAAAAAATAATACATGCAGTCGATTTATAATCATTTTATATTTTTACTTCACTCTTTAGATTATTTATTTATATTTACTTTCGACTTAACGACTTTTTTGGCTAGTTTATATCAAAATATTTATATAATATAAAAAGAAATTGGAAAAAAGTGTTTTAAAATATTTCGGTGTCCTTTTATTATTTTCCAATATAATACAAAAGGGAAAAATCAAATTATTCTCTGCAGTTGTCATAACAGTCTGATTTATTTGATCACCAATATATGATTTTGTATAAGAATATCATGGCATTTTATTCCCTTTTTTTTCCTATCGATAGTTGCTACAGATATAACCACTAGTCGCATAACTCTATAGAATTTAATAAGTTTTTTTTTTGTGGAAAATTTATTTTATTCGATACAGACTCGAATATATTCTGTTAGACTATTATATATATTTTAAATAAAGTTTAAAAACTCGTATCTGTCTTGGCAATTAATGTGAATGGTCCAAATATAACTTTAGGTTCCTGCCGAGTAAGATGGAAAAATAAAACGAGTTACGATAATAAAAAAAAGAGTTTACAAGTCACATAAAAAATTATCAATTTAATCCATATGCATATTATGATTATCATTAAATCATAATGAGATACAGATCATTAAATCATATAGAAAGTGTTGCTGAATATTAAGTAAGCCGATTAACATAAATTCGAACATAAACAGGTTACGTTAAACTAAGAACGATTTTAACTTTATTATTATCTTGTTTATTTAAAGAGAGAGAAAATTTTTGAGCCATTGATTAATAATTTCATCTAGTTTCTAACTAATACCGACACATTCATATATTAAATATGGCGAATAATTTTAATATTTTATTCAGATATTGACAGTAAATAGAACATTATTAAAAGATCATTTCCAGTCCGTTTGGCTTTCTTTTTTGTTATCAAAATTATCTTAAATTGTAATAAAGCCTGTAGATATTTTATTATAAATTTATATTTTTAAATTAAAGTAACAATAAAACTTTTCCTCGATCTTTAAAACAATTTTTTCGATAAAATTTATAATTTAACAATTAGAAATTTTCGATTAAAAAATGGAAAAACTGATGGTAAGATGCATTTGATAAAGATTAGAGCATAGTTTTTTTTTTTATTATTTAACAATTAATTAAAGTCAGTGATTTTGATGCATTTGTAACCTATCGAATATCATATTAAAATTTCATTGAAATTAAATAATATTTATGTAAATTTTTCCGCTTTTCCGTTCGTAGGTACGAATCTAATAAATTAGAGTTTCGAAACTTCGAAGATGAAGATGAAAATTTTGGAAACGTGAAAGAAAAATATTACGAAACAAATCGAATATAAAAATATCTGCTTATAGACTGTTGCTAAATTTTATATAAATTCCATTCCGTGTATAAAAATAATAAAAAGGAAAAAATATGTGTCGTGAAAATTAAATATGTTTCAAATTATTAACTTTTATTTTATTTATATAAATTTATTTTCCTCCAGAAAATAAATTTTAAGTCTTTTTAATATTATTAATCGACATTTACAAAACATTGGTGTTACATTAAATTAAAAAAAATTATTTTGTAAATAAAGTCATCAATTCTTTCAATAAAAGAGCGAACAGTATAAGAAATTTATCAAGTTTTTCGTATTATCGAAGTGTTTTAGTGATATTTTAAAATAACTCTAACAGATAACATTAAAAACAAATTTATGTGCTTAATAGCAATCAAGTTATGACCTAAATTTTATTTATTATTTTACGCGTAGAGTTTACATTAAACGAAAGTAAAAATTGTTAATATTAACTAAACAGTGTCCATAGTCGAATTTTATAGTTATGTTTCGTTATTAATTATAATTATGCTATTTAAAATAAAAAAACAAAGAAAGAAATTATGAAATTGTGTACGATGAATTTTAATTAAATTCTTATCAAAGATTTTTCAGAAACAATAGCTTGCTCGGCTAATATTTCATTTTTAAGGAAACGGATACATTTTAAAATTTCTTAATATAATTTTGAACAATTTATTATTTGTGGTCAAATTCATCAATTCGACCACAAATAATTTTGGTAACTGAAGTTTAATTAGTTTTCTTTATATTTTAAGTCGAGGAAGTCGATATACCGTACTAGTTTAGTTATTGTATTTCTTATTTTTAATATATCGATTTACTTTATAAGAGGCTTTTCTCGATAACATATATATATATATATATATATATATATATATCTTTCCTCGCGCTAATCGAGGCCTATCTGTATTTTTATTATCTTGAATACTTGTCACACACAAGTAGAAACATTTGTTACCAGTTAACAATACCACTCTAGTACAGTAGTGGGCAACCGGTCGCGACCCCTCAAGGGGTCGCAGAAAATTGTTGGGGTCGTGAAAATTTTGAAAAATTCTCATGTTAGATAATAAATTTTTAATTAAAAGAACTAAAAAAATAATTTAAAAAATACATGAAAATCATATAAAAATTGCTCAACTCATTATTGTGTGTCTTTTGGGTTTAAACACCACAATAATTTAATTTAAAAATTTGTTTTTTTAATGTATTATAATTTTATTTTGTTAACATGCAGATTTTTCAAAAATCTTAAATCATATGTACTGAAATATACTATAAAGATATAGATTTATATGTAGTAAAACGACTTTTATTATTACTATCCTTATATGCTTATAATAGGATGTAAAATTTCAGTCTAAGTATGGGGGTCGCAAGTGTAAAAAAGTTGCGCATCACTGATCTAGAGGAAACAGCAATTTGTGCCATTGCGAAATGTTAAAAGGTTACATGCCCAATCCGGGACGTCTGGGGGTATATGCTGGTCTCAGTTTCTCTGCAGAGACGAAAAATCGTCTCTGTGGAAAGTAGAGAGATTATTATGTTTTAAGCGATGCTCCAGTCATTCTCTTTCAGGAAACGTCAACATTTTCCCCATGATGCTTAGAATTTGCGTATACACAACGTCAATTTCATTCCAACCAATGAAAATACTCATTACATTGCATTTCACCGGCACTGCGCAAACTCAATATTCGAAGAAAATGGCGGTAAATAGACGTGATTATTTATATAATTACACCACCGCAACAAATATAAGCTTTGATAAGTGAATTGGAGAAATAAGCTATTCTATTTTGGAGAATATGAGAGCGAATGTATCGGAGCAGTCATTGAGAGAAATGTGGAATGACTGATTGTTAGTAAATGCACAACAAAGGGTAAGATTTTACTTTGAAAGCTGTCATTCACTCAGTCGTTTAGATTGTGTGTGTTACTTTTTATATCTTTAATTGATTTTGTTAATTGTTATTTATAATTACGAATATTAACAAAAACATTAAACTGATTCTCTTAGTTATTATTTATAATTACGAATATTAACAACAACATGAACATTTCAACGTTTAAAAGTTTTTGTATTCACAACGTTAATTTACATTGATAAGTGGCAGCAGTCAAATTAAAATTTTAATTAAACATAAAATATTTTAAATCATCGATAACACAATTGTTAACAAATTTTAAATACTGATATTAAATTGGAAAAATTAAATGATAAATAAATATTATATATTTAATGCATAGAATTCTGTTTGAATTTTCATTTATTGTTCAAAGGTGTTTATAAAATGGGAATATGCAGTTATGTCTTAAACGATGAATAACAGCTTAAACAAAAACATCTTAATATCCAATTGTCTATCGATCAAAATTATATCCTCAATATTTTATTGAAATCCTCTACCTGAGAAAAACTACAACGCCGATGTATTTTAATTGAAAAAAAATGTCTTTTATCCAATACGTGTAAATTTGACGCTAATTATTACAATGCTACAATTTCATTTTTTTTAATTAATAATTAAATTTTTTTTTAAAAAATGGATCACCCAAATCACTCCAAATATTTTAATGGTCTTTAAATATTCTATTCCGATTGAAATTACGTATTATTTCTTCTTTCAAAACGCGATTGTCTCTTCTGAGAGATAGGTAAGGCTATCACTCTGCAGAGAGACAATTTTTAAGAGACAAAAAGTTGTCTCTGACTAAATAGTCTCTTTATAAAGTACTGTAACATCGATTTAGAACGAGGAAATTATCTCTCTAGCGGAGCAACCAATCAGAAGCGACAGGTTTGCTCACTGACGTCAAATAGTTTGTCTGGAGAGACGATTTTTAAGAGCAGCATAGACCCCTGGTCACTTTATTAATGATTATATATCTGACATCATTACATTCTTCGTTCCAAAATATTAGATATGTTGATGTGTTAATGTGCATGAGTGAAGGGGAGAGGGAGCACCATTTTCTAATATTGGTATAAAATATCTAGATTCGGCGCTGATAAGATATAATTACAGTTATATATATATATATATATCAATGTGTATAGGTAGCCCTCGTATAACACGGTAGATAGGTTGCTAAAAACACCGTGCTGTGTGAAACCGTGTTATATGAGACTTGGAACCAATACAAAAAGGAGAGTTACGTTCCGAAACCAATTAAAAATAAATAACTGTTTAATTCCACATAAGAAAATTTATATTAAGAATATTAATAACACGAAACATAAATAAAGATAAAATATATACGTAAGACTAAAAATCAATATTCGTAAAAGAAAAAAGTATACAGCCTATATAACATTAATTTAATAATTATATCTTCCTTACTGCTGTTCATAAAAAATGAGAACATTTTTTACTTTTATAATATCAACTTCACTTTTTAAACTTTTTTCTGCGTTTAAAGCGTTTGTGTATCTTCTGCCCTCTTTACGAAATCCGTATCTTACACGTTACAACACGCTACAAAACAATCGCTCCTTAAACACATACCCCAAAAAAATTTATAAATAAAAATTTTTTTTCTATTTCACATTCTTCTATTGAAGAATAAAAACTAACTTTTTATTCAAGAACCGAACGTTTGGAAAACAAAATACTTAATGGTCAATAATTAACTCAATTACAAAATTAATTCAATTTCAAAACGAAATCGAAAATAGACTGCGTATCGTCTTCCCACGGCAAACTAGCAAAATTGTATTTATGACTAATTTTAGCAAAGTATTTACAAATGATTTCATTTTGTGTGTGTATTGTGTGTTCACAGTATGGATTTACAAGAATTAATGAAAATGTTTTGTGTTGTACGAGAGTAAACGTAATTTTCTAAATGTGTTAAGTAAATCCGTGTTGTAAGAAACAATGTTATAGGAGGATATCTATATATATGAGAATATGAGAAGCATTAATAGTTTATACACATCTGTTAAATTTACGTTAAAAAAGTTGTTATTGTTATAAGAAATGTTATAAATATATAATTTAAGTAAAACACTGTGTGGACATAACAAATTTTTAAAAAATTTATACTAATTTAAATCGATCAGTTGTGACTGTCTAAAAAAAAGAAAAAAAATTTCAGGGAACAAATGTTGCTGTCACATTCCACTCGGACAATTTCATTACTACTATAATATTATTATAGTTAATCAATCTATCGAATTCTCTTTCTATTTCGAGAGCTCCTGGACCATCATTCAAAGCATAAAAGTCGGTCTTGCTTGTCTTCTCACTTCCTCACACACTCGATTCTTCTTTCAAAAATTTCTCCCTGTCGTTATGTCTCATTAACTTTTCCGTGTAAGAAGATATTTTTTCATGTCCTTACTTATTTTATTTTCTTTTTGAATTCAGGAAATTTCCATTATTCTTCAATACAGTCATATTTTGAAAGTTTTTATTTTTTATATATGTAAATATAAAATGTATAATTTTTTTAATATTATGTAAACTCCCAATAATTCTCGATAAAATCTGTTTTTCGCAATTTTTTCTTTTAAGATCATCCACCACTAATCCACTTTCTCTTCTGTTGTATTTTACTTTTTATATTCATGCCTACAAATTGTGAGACTGTCTTAACATTTATATTTTCTCTAGATAATTTACCAAATATACGTATAATTATACCAAAAATAGACATTCACAAGACGGAAACTGTACACATTGAAGA
The DNA here is from genome assembly GCA_000484575.1 of Olivierus martensii. NCBI lineage: Eukaryota > Metazoa > Arthropoda > Arachnida > Scorpiones > Buthidae > Olivierus > Olivierus martensii. Next base: position 24,154 of record AYEL01082575.1, read on the forward strand.
AGGATTAGGAAATTCCATTATGGTATTTTCCTACTGCAATCTATTCTTTTCTATTTACTAAAGCTAAAATTCAATATTATCTCCGTGTACCCTATCCAAACATCTAAAAAAAGAATATATTTTACTTCCCATATATATAGATGCATTCATTGAAGTTCAGTTCTTAGTATATTCATACGAACGATTACTTTTTAAACATTCAGTATGTTTGCGTGAAGGATGTGTGAATGCATGTATCTACTATAACTCAAAAACAAGTGAACAGAATTGAATGAACTTTTATATTTAAGAATTTTATAATATAGAGAATAAATTTTCGTAGAATCCTGTATATAGAAACGATTATTCTATATAGAGGATTCTATATATAGAATAATCGTTTCTATATACATTCTGTATTAGTGAAATTCCGATCCCTTTCTATTAATTATGCTTACTAATTCTAAACATGATAATGATCAGGGCTGATAATTAAAAAAATCCAGTCATAAACGTGATTAATTTCCCAAAAATTATAATTATATTTGCATTTCAGATTGAAAAATTTACTTTTTTCGGCTTTTTTTTTAGATGAACTACTTCAAGTGCATTTTTTTTTCTTCTTATCAAATGAATTTCTTATGAATTCTTTATAATTAATAAACCTTATAAAATTCCGATCCCTTTCTATTAATTAGGCTTACTAATTCTAAACATGATAATGATCATGGCTGATAATTAAAAAAATCCAGTCATAAACGTGATTAATTTCCCAAAAATTATAATTATATTTGCATTTCAGATTGAAAAATTTACTTTTTTCGGCTTTTTTTTTAGATGAACTACTTCAAGTTTATATGCATTTTTTTTTTCTTCTTATCAAATGAATTTCTTATGAATTCTTTATAATTAATAAACCTTATATTTCTCATCCTTTTAACCGCAAAAAAGAGAGATACATCGCAAAAATGAAATTAAATTCTCAGATATTAATATAATGTTTTCAAGAATAAACTAATCAAACATATCGCACAGGAATTATTTAGAAAAGTAGAATAGAAATGCAGAAATAATAATAAAAAGTATATAAATTATTATTTTATAGATCGGAAGTCTGTATTAGTGAAATTCCGATCCCTTTCTATTAATTATGCTTACTAATTCTAAACATGATAATGATCAGGGCTGATAATTAAAAAAATCCAGTCATAAACGTGATTAATTTCCCAAAAATTATAATTATAGGCATCGGAAAATGCCATTCTCTGATAGTTGTTTGAACGCCAATGATGATTCGAGATAACGCCTACGCCGCATCAGAACTGCAAATAAGCACAAGCACACGCGCGCGATCTCCGTTAATTGGCGGGTTTTGTTCCAACCATTCTCCCAGAACTGTTTGGAGGGGTTGCATTGGCTGGCTGGTGCGGTGGATACTATTTAATGCATGATTTGTGGAAAATCAACTAATAAGGGTCATCTAGTAATCTCGGTTTCTTTGAATAAGGAAGCGCTTCCTCGTTCATCTACACGACTGGCTGTGCGTAAATAGGCAACGTGTTTAAACACTCGCCTAGTGGGTGGGATTCAAGATATGTTAACCTACAGCTGGAATGGGTCAAACTTTTCCGACACTAGCCCGACCCGATCCTTGTTCCGGCTGTGATGGTACTGTTATCAGTTGGCCCTTGTGAGAAACCGAGGCATAGGGATAAATTTGACTCCATTTACCTTTAACGTATGGTGCTTCCACGATTGCTATGTTTCTTATTCAAAGGATACTTACTGATATTTCTATTCACATTTGAATATACAATATATACAATGCTGTATATTAAAAATTTATTTTAAACCGAAAATTCCTCACTATGTTGCCGATTTAATTCAGGAAACAAAGAAAAATATATTCTAAATTAAGAATTTTTTTTTTCCTCTTCCGAAAATCTACTGTTTGATACAATTTATATTAAATCGAATTAGAAAAGAAAGAAGACCGAGAATAACTAAATTTACGTAAATAAGAAAGCTGTACTGTATAGGAAATATGAAAAGGACTTCATTAAATAGAATATTCTTAAACGAAGCGATAACAAATGCTTTACAAAGTTTTGAGATGTAAAAGTGGCAATCGGAAAAATTGCTTAGTCTCAGCAGCAATATTTATGCGAATAAGAAAATTATATACTGTATATCATTTTTTTACGTTATTGATTTATTATATCACTTAATTTTATAACCGAATGCATTTAAAATAATTTTTAACACTCTATTAATTTACTTAATATAGTAATTATATCAGTATTATCAGAGAATGAAAGCGTAATAAATCATTATAATCAATACTGCTATATTTTCAGAAGAATGCTTAATTTACTACACTTTTGTATCACTTTAAGCAAATATTAATAGAAAAAGTAATCAATTTTCTTTAAAATAAATAAACTATGCCGCACTAAACAACACAAAAATTTTAACTTTTATTTAGCTTAAATATCAGTTTTTTTTTTTTCGTTATTAATTAAGCAAAATCATCTTTAAATGACACTAAAATATTATTTGGTAACTGAGAAAACATTAAAATAAGTTTTCGTACATTTTTCTATTTGCGACGTGTTCGGAAGATGACGAAGGACATATTTTCAGGCAGGGAATCAAAAATTTTTTAATATTTAAATATTTAAAGCGAGATAAACAAATTAATGGTTACAAAGCACAAGTTTAATTTACTTGATATCAATCTGATATGCGTGTTTTAAAATGAGATCGTGGGTGACTTTATCAGATAACCATCTTAACAAAACTTTACCGTACTGTAATCACGATAAGATGCAAATCTGAGAGTATTTTGTAATGCGTTGAAAGTAATGTCTTCATAAAATTAATCTTTTTTTTCCAGAAATGTTTTTCTTGTAATTATTCATAAGATAATATTTTATTGACAAAAGAAAAAAATATCCCTACAAAACCTTTTGATAAAGAGGGAAATATCATCCAAAATATTTCAGAATTTTCTAAGAAATGTTTTTATATATAATAAATCTTTAATAATTTTAACTTGTATATGAATTTATAATTTCTCATTATTTTCTTCTTCAGAAATGCGTTGAAAAAATAACAACACTGCGGATGTAAAATAATCAATATGCTATATAATACAGGCAACTTCGAATGAAAACCCCAAATAATAATAATTTGTATAGGCTATATTATGTATGTCTTACACGTATACGTCTATTTAGATAAAGTTTTATCTTTGAAATGGAATAAAATTGTATTTTATGTATTAAATATTTAGATAATTAAATATTTGAGTGTAGATTAAATAAAATATAGTTTCGAAAAAATGCTTTAATCTTTAAAAGTATAAGTTTGATGAATATAAAGCTTTAAGTTACATTTTCTAGATTTCATTTTCTATCCGCTTGAAATTTCCATAGTTTAAGAAAGGCCTATAAAGAAAGTGAAATCTTGGGTGTTTAAATGGATGAAATATTCGATTCAGAGATTTTTCGATCAATGTTTTTCCATTGAAGTCTGCTTCGAGATGTTTAAAAGAGTTTGCTTTCTTGATATTTCCGATTCATTCCGCAAAATTGTCTACAAAATACTAATTTTAATCTTTGATTTCGCTTTTTCCGTCTCTCACATAAATGAATATTAATGTAAGGTTAATAGGCCTATATTTATCATATGACATCGATTGTATACTTTTTTTTAATCATTCTCATAATATGATATTTAAAACTTCACATAAATGTTTAGAGATCACTTTTAAATGTTAAAATTTAGGAATAACTAATTTAAATTGTTTTTTATACTGTATATAAATAATTTAATGAAGGAAGCTAAGTCTTATAAAAATATCGAAGCTGAAAAATGCCCGAAAGACATCTAAAAGTTTTTTCCCAGGAAAAAACTAAATAATCATATCTAAAAATATAAAAATTCAAGATAAGAAATTAATATTAAAAAGTAATTGCATAAAAAAATATTTAAATTAATTTTTGAAAAACATTTCTAGTATTGAGTCTACAAATGATACCTGCAAGTTGGCCTTACATATATTCATTAATTTATAGAAATAAATTAAATAAAAAGTGAAATTTTTAATTAAGGATATGAAGAAATTTATAAACTCACTGTTTTGATATAAGCTCTCTAAAAACTCGTTTTAATAAAAATAATGTTTATAAAACATCATATGTGATCTATATTTGTACACAAATAGTTTTAAAATTAAATCTAAATTTTAGAGTATGTTTAATTAAATACCGACATGTTGAGATTAAGATTTTGTTTTTCGTCTCTTTTTAATTTAACAATATAGCATTAAATCAGCCGACATTATTTTGGTTAAAGTATTTAAACTATATTTTTATGTAACTTGTATGTTAGCCGATGTTCGCACCACTATAAATAAATTTAATCTATACAGTATTAAAAGAAAATATGTTAGCGAAAAATTGTAAAATGATCTCTTATAAATTATTTAAAATGGGAATAATTTAACTTTCAGTTTTTTTTTTTTTCAGTAAATCAACGATATTTTTAATAAAAAATCATTTAAAAACATACGAGGCATATTTAAAGTATAATTTATTAATAATGCATAATTTGTATTTTTTTAAATTTTTCAGAAAATTATAGTAATAATTTTTTTATACATATATTACGTAAATTAAACATTTATCTAGATTTTAAAGTGGCAAAAACATCTTCGGTCTCAAATTTGTAATTTTTTAAATTTTTCAGAAAATTATAGTAATAATTTTTTTATATATATATTACGTAAATTAAACATTTATCTAGATTTTAAAGTGGCAAAAACATCTTCGGTCTCTAGAAGTTCATGGTAGTGTATAGAGAAATGATTCATAAAACGCTTTTCTCGTGGCAAGATTCGAAAATCTTCTATACAAAATAAATTAGAAATCCGTAAATAATTTTATTATTATTTAAAAAAATTTTTTTTTTTTTGCTGGTGATTCTCAAAAGAATGAAAATTCAATAAGCTCATACCCAAAAAAATAAATTTTGATGCAATTTTAAATTCTATTAAAACGGTTTTAAAGCATTCATATTTTTCCGGAACGTCAAATCCATTCCTTTATCGTACAAGCATTTCCGTGAGCCTCAAGATTCCGAATTTCCTAACCCATGTCACGTGATAAAAGCGTCACTCAAATCTTGACAACTCACACAGATCGAGAAATATGTGTGCTCGAGGTAGTGAAGTGAACCGATCGTTGTCGGTTCCGATGTTCAAAAAGAAAACAGACATCTGTATTCTCTCCGTTGGACAGGAAACTTTTCTAAAAGGTTAAAATCGAGTGACTTGATTTTCTAATGTTGCAAAACTCCACTGACTTCTTAAATCCTCAAAGACGTCATAGTTTATATATATATATATCGCAATGCAATTTTTCCAAGTGTAACCGTTTCAATTGGGGCAATAGTAGTTTAAACAAACCGTACGAAAATCAGCTTCTGTCTAGATTTAATTTATATGATCTATCATAAATATAAAACTCTTACTAATAAATATTATAATAATCATTGTTTAGAACTTTAGAATATCGAATAAACATATCATGATTATTATTGAAGGGTTAATAACTGTATAAACTCGTATTAAACTCTGAGAGATAATGTTGCTAAATATATTATGAAATGATATAAACTAATGATTTATATTATTATTTTGTTAATATTCTGCTTAATAGGTGTACAAGTTAGATCTATTTTCATAGAATTATATTAAAATTTCGTTGAAATGATTAGGTCTTTATAGGCCACAGAATTCGAAATTTAAAAATATAAACCGAGTAACTTTTAAACAATAAATTCATCTTAGAAATTAATTTTTATGAAACTACTACAAGTCTAATAATCAAAGTAATCTATCTTGATTTAAAGTTTTTAAAAATTTCGCTATAAACATTTTATATTTAAGCAAATAGAAAATATAATAAATGGTCTAGATTTATATTTATTGACATTTTAAATGAACTGTACGCTTTTCATGAAGTTATTTTAATTTTAAAAAATTAGACGTTTACATTAATTTTTTATTCGTTAACTTATTTAAATCTGTAGATTAAACTAATCTGTATTGTAGAGACGAAAACAATCTAGGAAAAATGTAAGTAAAATGCAAATAAAAAAATTAGTACTGAATAAAAAAATTCGAAATTTTTTATGTGATGTGGATTGTTAGCATGTTAAATAGAAATACAGAATGCTAAATTAATCCATTTAATGTGTCGAATGCGTAATATTCGATATAGGAATGTATAGAATGTAATTTCTATACATTCCTATTTTTTTTCCTACATTCCTAATTAGAATGTCTTCGAAGTTGTTAATTTGAAAAGCTGATCATCAGATAATTTTTTATTTAATTAAGATGTGTTTAAATATTAAAATGATCTGTTATAAATGAATTTAAAGTATTTTTACTGCCTTTTTTTTATCAATTAAACTTTTCAAGTAATGAGCATTAGGAAGGATTAATAAGTATTGAATATGTATTTTTATATTAAACAAAACTTAGCATTGCTTTAATTCGAAAATTTTTTTTACATAATTATCCTATGTTAATTATGTTCAAAACTTGTATTAATTGCATACATTTTGGTTGTTATTTTTAAATTTTTAATTAAACTCTGACAAAACTTCACGTCTCGGCAATAGAAATATAGGCTGTGTATGTAAGAAAACCGTATAAGAGAGCGGTAGATAAAATATCTTCATCTATTCATCGAGTTTCAGACCAGTTCTTATAGGATCAAAAATGTTTCTTTCCTCCAGATGATTGGTTTAAAGACAACCAATGCCAATCGTAAAAGCAGGATTGAATTTCGGTAATTCCATTTTGAATTGAAGTGAGCAACAAAATGTAAGAAAAACTATACCTAAAGAAATATAGAAAATTTTGGCGACCTTCAACTAGAAGAAAAAAAAATTATATATATATATAGATATATATATCTTAAACCGGAAACATTTTACTCAAGTAATCTATCATTCCGTTCCGCATTCGAAAACATCGGAAAAGTCGGAAACACGCTCGGCTTTTCCATTACCTCCCCCATCGCTCTATCGGGCATGTTATTCCAGCAAGTTCACTTAGTGTTAGTCTCCCCCAAACCGATTGCAAGGTTTAGTAAAATGAATAGTTCTCCCCCCAACCGCTTTCCGCATTCAGACACCACTTTGATATAAACCGCTCTCCTCATACATACACTGCTTTTCTAATAGCCCGGGTCGCCATGTCTATTGGTTTCGTTGAGAAAATTGAATTCTATCTTGGAAACTGAAAACTTATATCTCTATATATTTATTTTTACCGTCAAATGAGGTTTGGGTCAGAAGCTATCGACTTAGTTTTCCTCTTCCACGTGTATTTTCGCTGACGGAGCATAAGTTAAAAGATTTGAGACTAGATTGAGTGAAAAGTTAAGTTAGGAGATTGATTGATTTGAGTTTAGTTTAGTTCAATTTTGAATTTTAGATGAGTTTTTCTTTTAATTTTTGAAGTTTTGCAAACTTCCAGTCTTCTTTCCTTTTACTTTTCTTCCTTCATCCTTTCAATCTTTTTTTCTTTTATTTTCTAAAATGGAACTTGATCGGTCACTATGGCTACTTTCAATTGTTTAATGTTATCTGTACTTACACGACAGTTGTTTTATTTTTCGAGCAAACGGCCTGCCAACACTCCGTAACAATAACAAAGAATAAAACTTGAGAAGATAAACAAGATTTAAAATAACTAATTTGCATTTATTAACTTCCAGGTGAGTTTTTAAGCCTCTATAAACGAAAACCATCTCTTTGTTTAAACTTTAATTAATGCATTATAATGGCGGCTTTATTAATTAGGTTATGCTTCGTTTCTTTAGTTTTTTTAATAATTTTATGTAAAATTCTCGGTTTTAAATGGATTAAGTAATACGATACCTATATTAAAACTCTTTTTTTTTCAATTAATTAACATAATAATAAGGTAGGTTTTGTTTAAGTAAGGTTGCCACGGGTGAAGAGGCCGATGCGATGAACGACGACTTCTTTTTTTTTGCTACAAATAGGCATCACGGCAGCTAGAGAGAAGCGAAATAAAGATAAGTGATGTTTGCAGATTAAATCATAAAGGTCGATCGCCAGCATCATTGACCCGTAATACTATTTATAATTGGATATAAATTTTCGGCAAATACGGCCCGGGGGCGTAGAGACGATCACGGTACTCACGCTGCTTCGGCGTGGCTGATAAATAACCATGTCGAAACGCCCCCTATAGTAACTGCTAATTAAATGAAAATGAGAAGCAGAACAAACAGCGAAAATGAGGAGAAAAAATCAAAAAGCGGTTGGGCAAACTCGGGAACTTTGACGTCTTCATTGGCGTGACGTCTTAATTGTGTAGTGACCACAGCGGCTTCACTCCGAGCCGACTTGATGGATCATCGTCCGGTGCCGATCAGGGCGACAACTTGCTGCGAACAGCTGTCGGAAATCCTTTTGTTTTCTATTAAAGTGTGGTTCCTTCCACCAGTTTTTTTTGCGTCATGGACAAAAGCTGCCGCCATTTCATCATTTTATTCTCCGTTTTAAATAATAAAAGTAGTAGATGCCTTCCAATATACACATTTTCTTAAACGACTCGCCAGTCTATCTATTTATTACACTTAACGCAATTTTTAACAATCGTTACTTTGAATATCTCCCGAATTACTGGACCTAAGTTTCAATCGCGTATAATTCGCCTATTTAAATTTTAAGGATATAAGCACGGATATGCTTCGCACTAACAGCTACCTTCCAAAATTATAAGCCCTAATACGAAGTTTAAATGTTTCTCAAACAATTCTCCAGGAAACGAAACAGGTTTCTTTATAATTAATATAAAATTTAAAGCAAACAAGCTCATCTTTACATTCCAGTAGCAAATTTTTCCGTAGACGAATTACAGAATGCGAGCTAATTATCAGGAAACGGCTTATCTAATCGCCGATTAAACCAATCAACTGATATCCCCAATGAATTGAAGCGATGCCTCGACATTAATCAAGCGTGCCTTCTTTGAGGCTATCGAATGATAGTCCTTCTGTATCACCGCCTACTCCGTCTATGAATTACGAGAGGTATCAACTGAAGAGGCGGTGCTGCTAACGTGAGTTTGCTTCAACTGCTTCATCAGATATCGAGGTTAATGGTTTCTCACGATCGTTGCCTCTATCTCTAAAGTGGATTGGACGAATAAAATTATCTGGGGATCGTAGACACTAGATAGGCTTTTAAAGTACACATTATATCTATCAATAATAACCTTATTGAGATCGACTATGCATCCGTCTAATTTTTCATTTTTAGACATTGCTATGTATTCGTTGTCCATCTTCTTCGAATAACCCATTGATTTATAAGGATAATCAAGCATTTATTTCCCTGGCAAGAATTTAAAGGCGGATTTACGTTATCTAATTAAAGTCCGCTTATTTATTAATTGTCGCCCCAATGATTTATAGTTATAGTTATATTAAAATTTTATTATTAAGAGTACGCGTAGGCCTACTGATACCTATAACGTGTAAAGTACCTATTAAAATATAAAAGCATTAAATTTCAAATAAACACATATTAGACACCACTCTTAGTTATTAGCATTTAATAACTAAAGGCGGTTTCAGTTCATAAGTGCGAATGGTGTCGAGCTATTATTCTTTACACGGGAATAAAATGAGAAACTTTTTATAATCGGATATAATAAATCTAATTTTATGTAAATTATTGCTTATTTAATCGATACGATCAATTCATGTTAGTAAATGAAACGTTTAATAATCGTTAATCATTATTATTCTTTAGGCCTAACTCGCACTGGTTTTCTTTTAAGCGGATATTCGTTGTAAGAAGTTATCGAGATTTTTTCAAATTTTGTTTGCAGATTTATGAACATAAAAATTTTATTTTTCAAGTTTGATGATTGAAGAAATGTATAATAAGTAGAAATTTATATAAAACTCCTTTAAAAGTAGTGTCGAATGATTTGCGACTTTGCTTAAATCTGTACAATAAATTAATGTTATAACTCGACTGATTTTTAAAATTATGATATTTTAATTGTATTTAAGTTAACTTTGCGTTAAAAAGTAGAGTATGCAGAAGTCTTGTTTTCAATATCCTGTTTAAAAACACAGTCGAAAGCAGTTCTAGACCAAATTTATCACTTCGTACTTCGAATATCAGTTAAATATTTAATAAAATATGACTTGTTTTCAATATCCTGTTTAAAAACACAGTGCTGTCGAAAGCAATTCTAGACCAAATTTATCACTTCGTACTTCGAATATCAGTTAAATATTTAATAAAATATATAAGAAAATTGCCTACTGTTAGCATTATGCTAACTGGAAGGCAAAATATCACATTTAAGTTAATTTATAAATTTTTCATTATCATTTTATGTCATAATAAATCTTATGCTTTCGTGTTATTTTTAATAAAGTTTGCATCATGTAAACTTGGCATTTACAGATTTTTTTCTATAGGCCCCACTTGATCATACAGATTCTCTTCAATTTTACTTTAAAACATTATTGATTCTATAATAAAATATTGTATTAGTGTTCAGTTTACTGTATTTACTTTTATGTACTATAAGCGAATTACTTACAATAGTAGTTCGACTAATACCATAAAAATAATTTTTATCTATTTGTACGATTTTTAAAATTTTACAATTTTATAAAATGTGATTTTTTAAACATATAATTGATTTAAAAGATGTAGAATTAATAATAAAAAGATTAAATTTATATATAAAATTCGTAGTAAATAGATTGTGGTAGTTGTACGGAAAGAATTATTCTATCTATAAATTTCCGTACATTGAGAAGTTAATATGATTTGTAGAATTCTATCGAAAACCAATTCGTTGAAAATTCTTGTCAACTCTTTCTAGAAATTCAGATCGCTTAAGATATCATTGAGAGATTATTGAATTCTGTTTTTTAAAAATGAAAGCAGTTAGATTATCACTCACCGGATGGAACTATTCTTTCGTTCTAGTACACAATAAACCATTCGAAAATATATTTTTAATCAAATAAACGTGAATATCTACTTTCAACTCTCTCAGATTTTTACTTGAAATGTAGTCTATAATAACGGAAGCCTTATAAGATTTCGAGACGGGTCAATTAACGCAAAAGAAAGATTATGTTCGCATTCTAACTTTATTATTATCTTATTAAATAAGTTTTCGAGATAGATAGCAGATGCCTATTCACAGATTATTACAAGATTGGACTAACAAGATAGGCGGAACTTGTTGGGCCCTCCGAGTGATAGGTCGCCCCAGAGAATGCTTTGGGGAGTAATACTCTTCGCTAAAGCTTATCTCGTTATATTCATCTAAAATTTGCTGTTAATAGAGATTTTTAACGAAATTTAATCTCTTGCCCGTAAAATTGGACATCGGCGAACTGTTACATCCGACCGGGAGGAATTCTATGAACATGTGGAAATTTATCGATATCTATAATTGTTACCATCACAGAATACTTATTATAATAGTTTAAACATAAAAATTATGTAATAGATAAAAATTTCAGACGGAAAACAGCTGGTTTTCACAGATTAAATTGGTGATGCGAGAACTTTTTCATAACATTAAGATCTGGAATAATTCCAAATTATTATTCAGTCGTTTTCTGGAAATCCTTACGCTGTTGTAAACTCAATAATAAAACTTCTGAATTTTGAATTTTAAGAGTACTGATCAATTTATAGAATGCATACGTATATATTCTATAAATATATATCTCTGATTAAGAAAAACCATTATATTCATCATTTTCACTTTGATATCATATCTCCATCATTTATTGAAGGTGGATGATGTAACAGTTTTCAATGTTCGCAAAATAGATGTGTTTCATAAAAATAAGGAGTTTAATAAAAATATTATATAAAATTAAATTATGCAATGATTTATTTTATCAGATAACTTATGAATTTGTTTTTTTTTTTTTTGAGTATTCTAAAATAATGAATTAATATCATTGTAGTGACGGGTGTGACTTCTCCACTTCCTGCATATACATATTCAGCTGTGGCCAAACCCATTCCCAGAACATATTTGGATTCTCCTCTGCAATCTCTCGTTGCTTGTAGGCCTCCCTACCTGACAGGTGAGTTTAATCAACTACTCAATAATTAATTGTCTCTGTTTACATTTACATGTTCGAAATCTTTTGATCGATGTACTTTCGAACAACACGAAATTTCTCGCGGTTCGAGTAATTAAGAATTCTATTAATGAAAAGCATGTTTTTATGTTATTATATATCTATATATAGAGGGAATAAAAACAACATTTGGCTGTTTCATTTTAAGAAATTCTAACAATCGACTAAAGGGTTTTAAAGTGATATTTATATTTCGATTCGTGGAAAAATAAACGCTGATTGATAATATATGCAGAGGTAATCGAAAGGAGAGAAACGTAAAATCATTTAAATTGGAGTTGGAAGTACTTAAAGAAATGTTAACGGCTATCAACAGATCAAACAGTTTCCTTAAATGGTTAATGGTAGATTTGGTCGAATCGTCTGTCTTCAGTTTGCTTGTCATTTATGGCAAGTTCCTTAAATGTCGAACCCACTGTGTAATGATCGGGGCCGAGTCGCTAAAGAATTACGCGTAATTACATTCAATCATCTGTCGTGTAAGACCTTCTGCTGTGATGACCGAAAATGAGTTGCCTTTCTCCCCCCTTCTTCTTGACATAAGCGTGTCTTCCTCCCCCTTTACGACAGTCAATTTCGAGTAGTCAGTTTTACCGTTCCATTTATTGAAAAGTCATAAGTCCATTTTCCGTGCAGTTGCCGACAAATTACATGATCTGTTACCTCAGACGGAAGTAATCGTGAAACGAGACCTCCTCCTCTTTCTCATTCGTTGAATCTACGCGAACGGATGAGGTAGATGCTCCGTTTAGCGCGCATTCGTTTCCACACTCGAGTTTCGACGTTGCTACAATTGAAATTGTTGGACCGTCTACTTTCCTTTCCAAATTAATACAATTCTAGGTACGAAATGACGAATCGCCACTTAAAAAAGAAAGAAAAAAAAGCTAATTACGTCAGCCTCTTAGACGATTATAATATTGTAATCGCTATTTATCCTCGCATTGCATTCAAATCCTTTTTATTTTCGATTAAAAAGTTGCCGTCCGAGTCTATATATAGAAGAAGTAGATGAAGCGATAGAGTAAAGAAAGGAACACACTCATACGGCGTGGCTGTATTCAATTTGACTTTCACACACCGATTGATCCTCGTCGACTGGGTGCAATATTGATACAGTTTTGGGGAGGGAAGCAGGGGGAACCATTCCGTTAGAAAAACATTAGTATGAAACGGTGCATGTTTGAGTCAAACTCTCTCGGACATATCTTATCTGGATCTCTGCCGAGTTAGAGAACTATTCGTCGCGTTTCCGGAATTGTTTTCCGCTTTTCTGAACTCGATTCCACGCCGCCGGAAATTCCCTTACAATCGGAATAAGTAATTGGGTCCCACCATAGCATATAGAATATGAAAATCGTCACAAGCGCGTAAAACATCCGTCAATATGCGATTTTACTATTGGTAAAATTATAATCGGTTGAGTGTGTCAAAAACAGATTTGATGTCGGAAAAAATTGCATATTTCTTCACTGATTTTCCTCCTTTCTCTGATATTTCGTACTGAAAATATTAAGATCAACCAGTGAATAAAAAAAAAATAATAATAATAAAATAAATAAAAAAATTTGCTTGGTATTCAGAGATGGGCGGAAATAAACACAAGTTAGTAATGTTAATCGATTAATTCACACTTTCGCTTATTAAATTTTTGTCTTATCTCGTAGATGAGCAACGTCGTCGCAGAAATTTACCAGGCGAGCGAAATTATTCATTAATTGTTCCTCCTATTCAAAAGATCACATTTGGTAACATTATTAGCAATTATCCTAATTATTATCTATTTGTATTTGCCGAGTGAGACTGTAATCTGTCCAACTATTTAAAATGGAAGTGTCTCTTAACAGAAATGGATGTCTATTAATTAAAATGTGATTAACGATAAGTTGTCTCGGTGGGAATCCTTAGTACAAAGTTGCAGGCGTTTGGTACTCAGTGGGCCATTAATTCGTTAAGGCAGATAATGATTCACTCGAAAGATAAAATGGTTTGTTTCTACGCTTTGGTCAAAGTTTATAACAAACTTTGCGCATATTTATTATATTTCGAATAGTAAAGTCCATTCTCGTACTTGATAATGGAAAACACTTAAAATTAATACAAATCGTAGTTATACGCATTATGGATGAGATAATGGTAATTAAGGCTTGGACAACTTTCCAAGCTTTACAAAATTAAATAAATGCTTCTCTGCTACTAAATTCCGATCTGATCGCATTTTTAAATGGTTTTAACTGTACAGAATCGTAATTAATTTAAGAATTCTGTTTAAGATGTAGATTATATCATTTTTAACGGAATATTAATTAAAAATTCACAGAGATTCAATTGCCTATTTTTGTGAGAGCGCATCTTAGATTGCGTGCTTTAAGAGACATAAATCATTAAAATTATCCTAGTTTTGAAAATTAATTACAGCTTAAAGTTAGCACAAAGCTTTCATAAAACGGATATGCATCAATATGTGGATAAAAAAGCCTTCTAATCCACGTTAATCTCATTCTTTCGCGCCAAAATTTTGTAGCTATCTTAGAACAAGATATAAGTTCATTTGAAACAGCTCAAGCATCTGCAACAGTTTATCTCATTTAAAAAGAGTTTAGATCTAAACTTATATTATAAAAAAAAATTGTATATTTAAATCTGCTCTTTATTCTCTGTGAATAATAAAGTTTAAATTAAATTTCTCGATTATAAAAGCGCATGATAATTTTAATTTAAACATCTCGAGCATGAAAATTACACTGTCGAAATTGAAAATATGAAATTTTAAATGAAACAAATTTGTTACAATTGGTGATAAATGGATAAGTTCCGATGCCAGTTTGATTCGAAGCAACTTGGTAGATGTACAATTTAATTTAAATAAAGAAAATAAATGCAATAAAGTCCAGTTTAGTGAGAAAATTAAACAGAGACAAAGTAATCAATTTTATAAATATTCCGAGAGTTATTTAAGAGGCTTATTAAATTCACTTCATCAAAGCTCAATATATTTTTAAAATAATGCAATTACTGTATACTAAAGTCTGCAGCCATTTTCACTCCGTTTTATATAAAAGGGGGGAAACATAGAAATAAAAAAATAGAATGGGCAAATGTCCACATGCCTCTTGTAACTGTGGGATCGTTTCATCTTTTCAGCATCATAAACTTTCTATTGGCTCATTTCCAGCACGTATTCTAGCATTAATTTACTGCCTAGTTTGGGAGTCGTTGACAGGGGATAGAATGCATCGCACGAGCGAAACTTTGAAGCAAAGAAAAAAAACTACTCTATTGTCAAAAGTAGGAGGCGCGAGAGAGTAAAAAAGCACAATGGAAGTTTCAGTTCAGACCGTTTAGCAAAGGTTTGCTCGCTTTCTAGAAGTGGACTCAGCGTAAACAAAGGCACAGGTGTTGGTCTGGCGATGAGGTTTGTCGGAGCGTGCGAGGGATATGATCGCACTTTGACCACAAGCCATTGAACACGGATGGATGTGAGGATCGTTTCTACCCTTCAGCTTATGAAAGAAGCATTAGTCTTGGGCTGTTCCGTAACAAAGTTGTAAATCATCAAAACTATAACGCATGTTAACCGCATAACGTTCGCAACTTACGCACGTTCGTGAGTTATGTAAGCACGATCTTACGTGTTGTGGTTTTTTTCTTCTCCTTATTCACTTGATATGGATAAAAGATAAAAACTATCGAAAAACGACCCATTACGACACAAAATGATTTTACGTTTCGTGCCATTTTTAACTGCGCTCTTCTTACGAAACATTTCCGCATTTAATAAATTATGAAAAAAAACAAAAACAGCGAAAAAAATTTTGAATCAAAATATTGTAATCAGCTTGTTAGATATCTTTTAGTGACAAATTATAAGCATCTTCGATAAATTATTTTGAAAGAAAGATGGTTTTTCTACAGTATAAAAACAAAAACATAGAAGAATATTCGGAAAAAATGCACCATACGATAATCTATCATGTTAATTTACCACACTCGATTATTAGTTTTTCGAAAGAATTATAGTAATTAATCAATAATTATGATTAATAGCGATGTTTTAATTAGAGTCAATATAGCCTAATAGGTTGAAAAGTAATTTGTGATTTACAATTCGTTTTTCATTCAAGTTTTTATATTAATTTAAATTTTATAAAAAAAATTCTTTAACTTTTCACTCGAATGTTTTAGAATTTTGAAAAATATTAAATAACGTAATTTATACTTTTCGTTAATGAATAAAAGAGCTTATGAAATATTTACGGCTCTTTTTTATTAATTACTTCGCGAAATTTTTGCGTTTTATTATCATTAACATCGTTTAAAATCGACTTTTACAAAGATGATAATCGAAACGTTTGAGAAACGTGTAATTTTCTAGCCTTAATCATATCCGCTAAATCGACCGCATAACTACAGTATCTCCCAGATAATCTACCAGATTGAAGGGAGCCCAAAGTAACTTCATCAAAAACAATCAATGGGTATTCATCTCCGGTTTGAAAATCCCCAATTTCCAGGATTCCACACTTCAATAGATTTGTAAAGAAAAAAGAGATGACATGGTTGGTTAACTTTAACGAGATAATGTTTTTCCTTCGCTTCTTTTTCAAGAGTCCCCGTGTTGATCATTTTGGGATGCTTCTTACTTCCTATACGTTATTTCCGTCTTTTGGACAGACAATTGCTACTATTGATGGCAAGGATCCGTTAAAACAGATTTTCGAAAAAGCTACGGTTCGTTTTATCGGGCACAATACTTGAGTCGGAAATAGTTTTTTTATTCGCTAAGAATTAGACTACGGAAATCCTTATTAGTTCGGAAGATTTCCACCAATTCATGCATTGTATCCATTAAATCTCACTGTTAAGATTTACAGTATATTTCTCATTATTCGGTTTTCAATTTTTGAATGCTCTTTTACCTTTTCAGCAAAGAAGAAAAGCATTGCAAAAGTCTATACTATAGTCTAGAGATGAAAAAGTTCTCCGAACATCTGTTAATAGTATAATTCCATTGATCTTATTGCCTGTAACAAGTTTAAAAATACACGTATTGTTATGCTCGACAAAATAATGATTTTATAAACATTAAAAAAAAAAACAAAAATCGTTATTTAAATTTAAAAAGAAATTATAGACATATTAATGGTTAAAAATACTAAGCAAACAAATAAATAAAAAGTAAGCCTATTAAGGAAAAATATTATTAAGAAGTTCGTGAAGCATTTAATACTAGTTAGTTATTAACTGTTTAGATTTTACGGGAATGTAGATAAAATTTCTATTAAAATTAAATTTTGTCGGTCCATTTATAACTTAAAAACCAAAACTTTCATAAATTAAAAATTTTCAACACGAATTTATATTATCCCTGACAATATTTCAGATTATATTTACTCCGCCTATCTCCTCTCACTTAAAAATTTATAAAAAATTACAAATTTTTCAATTATTTTTATATTTAAATAATAGTTTTATCATTTTTACAATACCTGTACAAAATATGAGTACCTGTGTCTACTGTTTCCCCCATAATTTTGCTTTAAATTAAGAGGGTTAATAGTTAACTTAGCCACGAGTTATTAGTTGGAATCACAAATGCGTGGAAAAGTGCGATGTATGGCTAACACCAATATCAAATATATACTATTTATATTTAATAATTTTTTAGACATTCATCGCCTTATTGATCACATACAAAGCTTTAAGTAGGCCTACTTTCTAATTTAATATATATTTGCTTATATAGTGTTTCTTAATTAAAATCTCGAGTGGCGAGCGGATGTGACGCAATATACAGTGTATTGCGTCACATTTGCTAAACTTTAAATCGCATTTGAAATTTAATTTCTAAATGTAAACTCGCTATCGCGTTTTAAAATTAGAAAAGTAGGGTTGAATTTTTAAATTTGAAATTTGCGATTTTCGACAATGACAGAAATTCACGTTGACAGATGATTTGACTAAAAACAAAGACTAAGATGAATATGTTAATGCGAATTTCGTTTCCCATTATTAAGTCAGAATTTTTAATTCTAATTTACCGAACGTTTTGATTTATGTTAACTGCTATATATATATCTCATAATAATGAACAAGCTTAAACAAAAATATTCTATAAACGTAGATATGCATATCCTACTCAGTTTATTTTAATAAAAGTTGCGTAGATTATCGTGTTAACGAAATCGTTTTCTCGAAAAAATTACCTTTTTTTAAAAATTCTTGAATAAATTAGTGTTTTTCTTTCTTATAAATTTAATATTCTTATAATCTAATTTGACATTTTTTATAAATTTATTTTTTCTTATGATCTTATCTAATTTTCACTTAATACATTATATGTTCAATTATATCTGCCAAGAAAGTATATTTATCATAATCCCGAAGATTACTTCTTAACACGATTTTAGCTCTAGTATTAGGCTATACACATATATATATATAGAGCCTAATACTGTATATTTTGCGCACTTGTAAAATTAATTTAACACAAGCAAATAATAAAGTCAATTCTAGACTATTTATCATTTGTGATAATTTCTTCAACTCTGCTCACTTATTGACATTCATAGAGTTAGGATAATTTTTCCTTCACTTAGAAATTTATAATATTTTCAAATTTTTCCAATTTTTTAATATTTAAAATTATATTTTACCCTTTTAAATATAATTTTATAATAATATAATCCAATTTAAAATCATATTTTAAAGGAGATTATATTATTTTAAAATTATATTCAAAGGAGTAAAATATGATTTTAAAGAAGTTATATTTTAAAAATCGTCTTTTAAATTACAATTTTTAATCATATTTTAAATCCTTTAACCACCAATATATATATATACACACACAGTCAAACCTCGGTTCACGAACTTAATTCATTCCTGAAGGTCGTTCGTAAATCGAAACTATTTTCTCCATAGGTATTAATGTAAAATGGATTAATCCGTTCCTGGATCTCGGATGATTGCTTATTTAAACTTTTGCAACAGTACTTTCTGCATATATTCTTAATACAAAATCAATGAAAACCATTAAATCTATCACAAAATTGATGAACACAACACTAAGTAGGTCAAATATAGACGAAAACTTAATTTAGTTTTACTGTACCTGTATGGAAGAGAGTTGACAGCGTAAGTGGAAGGTGGTGAGGAAGAGAAATGTTATTGTTTGGAAGGGACTTTTTCTGTCTCTTGGCACCATTCGATTCTGCTTCAAACCCACCGGACCTCTGTCGCACTAAAAAGTTGTCTAGTGTGATTTGTTTTTGTCTAACAATAAGTTTTAAAATGTTTCTAAACTGTAGGCATTATCATTGAAAATGTTTATTTGTTGCTGGCTTGCGTATTCGTAACTCGAGACACAATACGTTATCGGAGACGCATTCGAGGCGTTCATAAACCAGGTTTGTCTGTATATCAAAATGTCCGAAATAATAACTTATAAGAGTTAAATGAAAATAGAAATTTAAAAAGAAAATTCGAGTGATATTTTAGTTTATAATAACATAGATCAAGATATATATCTATCATTTTATACTTTACATTGTATTTTAAAAAATTAGAGATTTTTTTTACAATAAATTTATTCTTTAAGGTGAAAAATGACAAACATGCGAAAATTTAGATACAGCATTTACATAATAAACAGGCCTATACTATGAAGCAAATAAACGAACATAAATCTATTTTTAATTATTCTGAATATAAATTTATATTTTTTTGTATATATTTCAAAAATATTTTCATTGCAAAAATTTTGAATATTGTATATATTACTGAAAGTATTTCTGTATGTAAAAAAAGCTTCGGAAATATTGTAATATCATCGAATAAATGAAGATATTTACTTATTTACATACTTTAAAATTTGTTTAAATAATACTGCATTATACATTATATCAATTAAAATGACAGATATGATTTATTAATAATGTAATGAAGGAAATATTGCACTCTTGAAGCAAAAAGGAATTTTGGTGTAATGAAAATTGGGTTCAGAGACTCAGTCCTCTATTAAACTTCATTTAACCAATAAATAAATATAACGTGCATAATAATATAATGGGAAACAGATAAATTTTATAGTTGTATCATATATAGCTTATCTATTAATCTGTTAAATAAATCTAAACAGAAAACGATGTATCCATTTTCTTCGATACTTCAATATGTGATCGGATTGATTGATATGATCGTAATTTTTACAATCCCGGGATTTAAAAATATTCTTTGATTTACTTACCGCTTTATTCAACTTCAAACTTCGCTACGTTCAATTTTTTTTTTTTTTTATATGAATAAGTGACATTTACAGATTTATCTAGTTTAAAACATTCAGAATTTATACTCGGTGGAGTTATCCAATAAATACAACTTTAGAAAAAATATATATACAGTATATATTTGAAATTTATAGAATGACTAGTAACGGTTTTTCATTTCACCTAGGCCTACAGAAAAATATATTTTGTATTAAATTTAAGACATTTCGGCTATCAAATAAGATATTATATATAAATTAAATGCAAAGGTTAATTTAAATAATATATTTAGATCACTTATAAATCGTGTAATCTAAAACATAAATTTAATTGAAGAGAACAAAAAATATATAAGATTTATTACAAATGGTAAGTAACGTTTTAACTATTTTTTATAAGAAAAACCAATCAACTGATTATATCTTTCAATATGTGAAAAATAGTCAAATATGTAAATTTTTTTACATTTCAAACATTGCTATCTTGTAACCAGACTTTATAGAGACTTAAAAATTAGCAGTAGATAAAAAAAAAAAAGAATGACTATATAAAATCCTTTGTTCTTAAGATATCTTACAGAAGACCTAATAGAAAACGAAAACAGAAAAAAATCATTATACCAAAACTGTTATTGCAAAATATATCTAAAAGCTTTTAAAATTAACTATAATGCTTTTCACACAACAGTTTTAGAAATGTAGATACAGTAGTTTAATACAGTTTTGTTTGGAACAGTTGCCATCTTGTAATGAGACAAATTACGACGATCAGAAATTAATGGGCGTGTTTCTTGTGTATTAGAGAATTATTTCCTAAAATTTTAATGTTAATATTTGGTTTTTTGAGATATCTTGTGAACTGACAGTGAATAGTCGGACTAAGTAAATATACACGGGCATTTTTTGTGAAAAATACTAAAAAGTTTTTACTTTAAAAGAACAAACAAATATTAGCCAACAAACATTTATAATTAAGCGTTAAGATAGATATATTTAATTTCTAAATAAAACATTTGTTCTCGTATACATTTTTCAATTTATTTCTTATATATTTAAGTAACATCATTAACTATCATAAGACATATTCAAAAAGACTTCCTTAAAAAATCATAATCTATGCGAATTTGCTCAAATTTGATTATTTAAAATTGCATTGATTTAACCAGAATATTTATAATTTTAAAATTAAATTACAAAAAAATGGATTTTAGATACAATACTATATATAAATTACGTGATCTTTAAAATTAATCATTTGTTGATTTTATTTAAAATATAAATAAGTTTATGTCTTAGATATCTTTTTTGATATTGATTTCTGAAAATAGTTGGAAGATAAACAAATTTCTTAATATAAATATTAGTTTGTCTAATTTGAAACATAAACATCTACATTACACATTAGTTAAACGATTCTAGCTTGAAGACTGCAACAAACTATATTTTCAAACACGTCAACTGATCTTTGCTGTCTTAAGCCGTACGCTTAAGACAGGAATTTAAGAAACTGAATTATGAGCTTTTTTGTCACACGTTTTGAAATGTGTGCAGTATCAATCAAGTTCCTGATCCGTATTTTATTTTTCTTCTGGAGCTATTAAAAAATATTATATTCATTTTTAATTTTCTCTTGTGATTTTTCTTCCTTTGTTGAGATGTTTCGAGAAACATTTTCGCGGACTGCTTTTAATTCAATTACTTTTTTGGCTTTTTTTGTTTATCTTTGTTGAATGAGATTAAATATAAGCACAGTGACATTAAATTACATCGACTTATTATTAAAAACATGGAAAAATAAATATTGAAAATATAATTTGTTTAATATTCTTTGCCTAACTAAATCTGTATTTGATACGAACTTAATATTTTATAATTATCATAATTTTATTTTATTTTTTAATTGGAAAAATCCAGTCAAAAGTTATATTCAAAATGCACATAATAAAGTTAATTCGATGAGAAAATATAGTTGTATAAAATGCTTTAAAAAACATTAAATATAACGAAGCTAAACTAATTTCTTCATAAAAATTAATTAAAAATTAAGATTCAAAAAATTTCATAAGTAAATCTATAAACAGAATTTACGCTTGTGTTGGCCTATACGCTTACGTAAGCGTAAATATTTTTTTGTTTCCCAAATATAAAAGCATCCAGTTTATTGTATACAAACACCAGCTCATTAACTTGAATATTACTTGCCATCGCCTAAACTAGGCAGCAGTTAAGGTCGATGATTTTAGAATACTGTAATTTAGATGGTTCAAGTTACGCGAAGGTTCAACTTAGGCGACTTTTCTCTAATAAGTTTATTTGTTATGATTGAGATAACTTAAGACAACTTGATTCTAACGAAATTTTAAGAAATGTAAACTGCATATCATTTCGAATGCGGATATAAAATTTTCTTAATAATAATTTCTTAATCGTGTATAAGATTAATAAATTTAATTATGCGACGAAATATCAAAATAAAATTTAATCTCGATACTTTTAAATTGTATAATGTATTATAAAATGAATAATAATTGAATAATAGCAGATAAAATATTTATGAAAAAATTTTTAGAGTAAGTTATATAAGTTTAATTTTTAAAATTTGCATGAAATGTGATCAGAAATATTATATATATAAAATCGAAAAAGAAATTTAAATAAATAAATAATAATTACTTAATTTGTATAAATATATCAGAAAGTTTCATTAATACAAATGTATATCATCATATTTTTTCGATTAAGAAATTAATTAATTCTGTAGCTTGTTATATATTTTTTCCGAATTTTTTCGTGTATTAATTAAAAAAATCGGACAAATATATATATATATATATAATTATTGTATTAATATTCGAATAACAAATTTTTTCAAAATTTGACGTTTATATCGCATTTTAATGATAATCTTTTGCATGTATGTCTATAGAATATATTGAAAATATTAAAACTCCTGTTTGGTTGACAAAAATCATCTTTGAAAGATAACATTATTGCATAAAACTGTTATAATATTTGCATAATAATGAATAAATCAAATTGGTGTAGGCTGTTTCATCATTTTTCAAATTCTGAGCGATTTTATTGAAATCATAAGTTTGCTAGGTTTATGCGGTAATTTTTCAGATTTAATATATAATATACATATAATATATTTACTACACATGTTTCATATAACGAAGTAGCCTATAAATTCGACTAGAATATTGATTTTCAAACTTCGTAATATTTTCCAGTTTTAGATAGATCTTGAGCAATTTAGTAGTCTACGGTAAGCTTATAAATTACGTGGCATTGGCCTATCATACTTCAAAGTTTCTATTACTAGGGCAGATAATTTAAAGCTGCGCATCATTGTAATGACAATTATGATAATCGATA
>AYEL01082576.1:0-32474 GCA_000484575.1 Olivierus martensii
ATAAATAATAAATATATATATATTTAGTTTTTACGGGAGACACAAATAAAAAATCCTGACTGAAAAATTAATTTTTTTCCTCTCTCTATTAAGAATTTCTGAATTCCAGATTGAAAAATAAAAATAAAAGTATAAATATGATACGAAGGAGATTATTTACGGTTCTCGAATCAACAGATGAGTCGTACATAATCCTTTATTAGTCGTAGATAATCAATAACTTCTAAGATTGTTACCATTCGTCTTAGAAGCTGTTGATTCTCAGAACTATAAATATATAGTTAGCAATATCATCTAAAATAATCTGAATTTTTAAAAAATGTTTTAGAAACTTTTTCTTTTAATATATCATTAATTCTTGCATTAAAATTATTATGATGAAGAAAGTATACTCTGGTAAACTTTAAATAAAATATTCTAATGTATCGGATTATCAACTAATATTTCTTCTGGCTAATATGATAAATTCCTAAACTAGAAATATATTTACCTAGAGTTTGTAAATAAAAGACAATTTGCAATTTTTATCTTCATAAAAATTGCAAATTGTCTTTTCGGCTATCTTCCTTTGAAATCCTTTCTTTTATGAACAAATCGGTTATGTTAAAGCTCGAAAATATTTTATCAATACCCGATAATTTATTCTTTCTGTTAAATAAATCAGAAGTTGAGCTTCTTAATGTTGATCATTACAATATCAGTACCATTTATATAAAAAATTATTGTTTTCCAACATTCTTTAACTTTTGTTTCAGCAAAATATGTATTGATCATCTAAATATGTTTGGTTTGAATATTTTTTTTTCTCTTATTTTTTATAATCTTTTTTTGTGAACATATATTTCAGTTTAAACAGTGGGAATAATCTGCTGTTTAATTCGTATATTATGATCTCAATAGTTTGTTAAATTTAAATAATAGAATTTCTCTTATTTTTTATAATCTTTTTTGTGAACATATATTTCAGTTTAAACAGTGGGAATAAGCTGCTGTTTAATTCGTATATTATGATCTCAATAGTTTGTTAAATTTAAATAATAGAATTTTGTAAATATTTTTTTCATTTATTTATTCGTATTTGTAAAATATAAAATATATTTGTATGTATAGTTTTTATTAAAATGGATAAAATATTGGTCAGTATCAAAAAAGCATGTCTCCGTATTATCCTTTTTTTCATGGAACATCTATAAGACTGGGTTTTTCTTTCTACTTTTTTTATATAACATTAAAAAGCTAACTGTTTTAAAGCAGTTTTCAAGCTGCTTTCAAAAATATATTTTTCACATGTAGAGAACCATTAGTCATCGAATTCTATCAAAGTTGTCCTAGAATGTCATTATTCAGCTATTAAAATTCTATTGAACGGTAATTTTTATTTGATTTCAAAATTATGTGGCTTTAGACTGTTCACTGAAGATGTTCTCTATCATTATTTTATCTATATATCGCCATTATTGAATATGACAATTATGAAGATCATTATTGGTGATGAAGATGTCAAAAACTAGATAATGATCCTATTTTAAACATATATTGAAGTCAATATCACTTAATAAGCTTTAAACACATTATAATTCAATTAAAACTTGTTAAAAACAGATAATATGTTTCTGACAGTCCATAATATATTTTTGTTAACACGAAGACACTGTTCTTATGGAAAAAAAAAATTGCTGGATTTTTTACAATCCTTGTCATCCATCATAAGATAAGGCATTTTCATTTGAAACCACAGGTTTTCAATACGGTGGTATTTTCAATCCCTATATATATGTATTCTGCTGATTCATAAATAGTACTTGTATAGAACATATAGTAGAAATCCTGTCAGTTATAGTCTTTACAAATATTATCATTAACAAAAAATTGAAGTAAATCAAGAATTCTGGATAAAGATTTTATAAGTTAAGGATTGTCAAAAATATCAGGTAACGTCATGTATTAGTACATAGGTGTATATACTCGTGTAAAGATTTTATAAGTTAAGGATTGTCAAAAATATAAGATATAAGGATTGTCAAAAATATCAGGTAACGTCATGTATTAGTATATAGGTGTATATACTCGTATATAGCTGAAATATATAGAACTATATATATACAATACTGTATACTGAAGTTATAAAATTTGATTAACAAGTGATAGAAAAATTTAATCAATCAGCTACAGGAAAGATTATTTCTGTATTGAAACCTCATAGATATAATTTGATTATATGAGATATGTGAAAAACAAGCTTGAAATCAAAGATGACACTAGCTCTCGTTTGATCAATGAAAGAGATTTTGGAGCTATCTAAAAAGAATATATCTATTATTATATATATTCTTATTTTATATATATCTATATATATATATATTGACGAACTGATAATTTTAATATTTTTTGATGTACGAAACATAAAAAATTAAAGAATTAATTTTATTACAAGTAAAAAAAATTCTTGGATTATTTTTACACACAAATATAAGAATTTTTATAAATTTTCCATACTATATTTTCGGTATAAAAATAAGAAAACATGGAATTTATGATAATATCTATCTAAAAAGATGATAAACCAAAATATTGTTTATTATGATTTCGATTATTGAATGATAAGCAATTAATATACGTAGTATTTTTATTAAGTGAATAATTATTCTCATATAAATGTAAGCAATGTAATTATTAAAAACTCTTAAACTGGTTTATTTGATTTCTATCTTTATTCCAACGTTAATATAATAAATTTATTATGATTATAATTAAGAAATTTATATAAAAGATTCATAATAAAACAGAAAATGATTTCGAATCTAAAGAAATAAAATTAAGAAGAAACAAATAATAGAAAATGTAATTATTTTGATCAGCTTTGCATGCTAATAATATCATTATTATTTCATATTTGTATGAAATGTATACATCTTTAATTAAATTTATTAATTAAATTTTTATGAAAGAGGAGAAAATACAATTTTTCCCTCTACTTATTGACTGAAAACATAATTTAATTTTTAAATACAAACAATTAAATATTAACTTATATAACAGATTCATATATAAATTACATAAAATTTAAAAATCTTGATTATTATAATTAAAATTTCTTTCGGAAAACAATTTTAGATGATATATACTGCAGCATATAGCAGTTTTATCTTATTTAATGAATAACATATTAAAATTATCTTTTATGCTTCTTATTTTGCTTTATTATTGAAAAACTGAATTAATTTTATTCGAAACAAAGTATATTTAATTTTTATTAAGCATAATTTTTTATATTTTCTTCCTTTAAAGATATATATATATTTACTTAACCTATGTTGTAAAGACATAAACAATATAATAATTTCGAGTTGATATAAATTTCTATTAATTATTCTAAGGATTTAAGACCATGAATTAATTGGAATGAGATAAATTTTATTAAATATATCATTAAACTAACTCTATAATTCCGTTGAAATGTAAATCTTTATGAAACTTGAATGCGATTTTGATGAGCGTGAACAATCGATACATCGTGTACAAATGCGATTAATTAATTGAATATTTCCATAGAAAACTGTTTGACGAACTGATAATTTTAATATTTTTTGATGTACGAAACATAAAAAAATTAAAGAATTAATTTTATTACAAGTAAAAAAAAATTCTTGGATTATTTTTACACACAAATATAAGAATTTTTATAAATTTTCCATACTTTATATTTTCGGTATAAAAATAAGAAAACATGGAATGTATGATAATATCTATCTAAAAAGATGATAAACCAAAATTAGCAGGATTCAGGAGGGATTATTATTATTATTATTATTATTTATAGAAAAAAACCAGTTTCAAATTTGTAATTTTATATTAACTGTTTCGATTATAAATTCGATATTAAGCAGATTTAAATATTTTTATTTCTTTAAATTTTTCAAAAATAAATTTTCTTTTTCTTTTTTGCACAAATTGTTTCTTCGAAATCGTTAAAAATAATATATTTTTTACGAGAAAATCTGTTTTAAAAATCATGTTTTGCATACGAAAATAGTTCGTTTCCAATTTAAAGTCCAATTTAAAATAGTTGAAAATATTCTAACTCCATAATTACAGTTCCCATACCTAAAATATTTTTTTATTTTATTTTATTCTAATCAAATTATAAGAAGAACATATCGGTAAATCAAAATTTGAATTGGATATTTAAAAAAAAATCGATAAAAAAACCTTTCCACGGATAAATCTAAGGGTTTTTATCGATTCGTATAGTCTCCAGATAGAACAAAAAATCGATAATCTCTGTTTTTATGTTCTGTTTGTCATATAAGATGTCTATATGACTTGTCACTAGATGAATAGCACTACGAGTCGTGAAGGACTAGATAACGTTGAAAATCCGATGGGATTCCAACACTAAGATTTGTGAGTTGCATCTTGCGATTAAGATGATATTGCTGCGAAGTTAGCTAATAATTTAATCTTATAATTAATTTTTCATATTAAAAAATCAAAAAGATTTGATAAAATAATAATTTCATAGATAATTAAATAATCTAATATAGAAAAATCAAATTTGTTTTCTTCTATTTACCATTAATTCTGCCATATTTAAAAACATTACGTTTCGCTATAACTTCGTTAGATTTTGTTACTGTGCAAATTTGATGTTGCAACATTATGAAACATGATCAAACAGTAGTTTTTTTTTTCGAGAAAGAATATAATTTCTACTAATAATCAATTATATTGAACAAAAATAGATACTTAAACTTTTAAATCCCCAATTAGTTGGCTTAATGGACACTGTCCTGTACAGTAATTAAGTTGTTATCAACTTAAAAAAATAATAAAAATAAAAAAAGAAAGAAAATTTTTAAAAATTTATTTATGATTTTTGCCATTTATCAGTTTAAACGTGTATTAAAAACATATTAAAACATGGAAAACTTTATGAACATCCCAACTGTCATGTTAAAGTTGATAATACAGAAGTAATGCTTTATTTTTTTACGTATTTAAGTTTGCATTTTTAAAAAAAGTGCTTATATATATGTTAAAGAATTTATCATAATCAAAATTTCACATTTTATTTGTATATTCATGTAAAGAAAACAAGATTTAATTTTTACAACAATCCTGATGCATCAATTATAGATTTCTCTCTTGTAGTAAGAAAATATCCAGGAAATTTAATTCAATTCAATAATTAATAATTCTCTAAATGCGTTTAAATATGGCTTTAGTATGAATATTAAATTAATTATTCAACTGTTTAATTTAATTTTTATTGAAGTTTAAACATTTAAATATGCGTAGGAAAGCAATGTATATCGTTAACTCTTTCTTAAAATTAGTTTAACGCTTATAAATTTGGTTACAGATTTTACATAACACATGAATTGTATAAAGTATCTAACAGCATTTCTAAACCGAAATCATTCTTTATAGATAAATAAATAAAATAATGTTTTTTTCATATTAATTGTTTATAAAATTATAAAGAAGATAATATTTATAACTGTTGAAAGTTTGATCAAATTTTCTATAAATTAAATTTGAACAAAAGCGTAAAATTGAAGAGAGTGTATAGCATTTGTTTTTGTATAAATGGCTCCACATTGACTGATGATGCGTTGGGATTTGGAACACTTCCAAACATTGTCCTTTTAAACTGCGATTCCTCCTTCAGACTGGATTGCTACTGTTTGGATTCAGCTTTCCGAAAATTATAAATAATGACTCATCATTATTACTTTCTCATACGAAAGAGAATTAATAAAAAAATATATATATACTTGAAAAGAAAGAGAGAATAGAAACAAACTTCTCCTACTCGTAAATTAGATTTCAAACCACTCTATCCTATTTAAATCTAATAATTTTAAATGGTATTATACGACATTTTCTTAAGATTTAATCTGATAGAATAAATTTCTTTTATTCTAACTTATAAAATCGGTCAAAGAAAAGGAAAGTAAGGTATTTAAATAATGACGAAATACAAGACTGGATCAATATAAATTGATCCTGAAATGTAACTTTCGCCATGTGATGTCATCGCTTTTGTTCATTACGTCCTTGGAAAGTTGGGAAAGTATTATTCGGTATATATATATATTTTTTTTTTTTTTAATTTACGAATGATTGTTCTAGTGGTGTGTTGAATTGAAACGTATACATAATTTATTACGACACAGTCTCGCACCGTTTATGTGTCTATAAATAGTGAAGAAACATCGCTACAGTTACCAACTGGGAGCGAGTTTTTATTATTCTATTTTATTTTGTTTTTTAGTAAAAAATTAAATGCGGTAAACGGATGCAGAATGTGCATTCGAACTCTGACGTGGAAACTGTTGTTTTTCCACAGTCACAACGGATACGTCTATTATTCATGAATGTTGTAAAACTAACTGGACTTCATCAGACTAGAAATTTCGTATAGAGAAAGAGTATCCTTCCTTTTAAGTAATTTCCGGCAAATTTTTTTTTCTTTATTTCGAACTTTTAATGGAATTAATAGACGTGAGCATTATCCATTTATAAACTTGAAATTTGTTGTTAATTTGTTATTTCTTGGAGTCAGTTTTATTGGAATTTGTACTAACAGTTTCCGATCTGTTAAGAAAAAAAAATTTATATTGTTTAGAAACTAAACAATTTTTTTATTAAGCATAATGTGTAGAATGAAAATTAGCTTTATTCAAATATTCAGCTTAGTTTACTTTTATAAATATAATCGCAACTATTAAATTTTTTAAAATTTAAACTGATTTTTGCTGTAAAAAATTGATTAACTATTTAATTAATTATGATAATAGTTATATAAATTTTATATAAAAATATTTCAGACGTAAATAAATAAATAATATTTATATTTCAACAGTTTATACAGAATTTTATATTTCTGTAACAGTTATAAAAATAAATTTTGATAAAACTTTTATGTTAACTCTATGTATTGATTTTTTTAATAGTTTTTAATTAAAATTAAAAAAAAATTTGAATTAATTACTTCTTCGGCAATTTTTTTAATATTTTTTTCTATTTTCAACACGTATTTATTCGTTAAATGTAAAAAAATTTGCTTAAAAATTTTGTAAAAGAATTTGTAATCAGATAAATGTTTTATTCTATTATTTTTAAAATATTTTAAAAACAAATTTAGATGTAGGAAGCGCTAAGTGAATCTTCGCTTAACGTTTCCATCGGTTCCATAATGGTAGAAGTTTTATCGTAAGAATAATGCAAATAAAGATTAATTCCTTCTTGAAATTTTATACGGATCCTTCGAGGAAAATATTACGAAACTGACGAAAATGGTTTGTTTAATTCTGAAATTTTCGGAATGAATAATTGTATGCCGAAAACACACCTAATATATGTTTTTTTTAGTTAATAAGAAGTGTAAAATTCGTAGAAAAAAAAACAAGTTGGTTACATTTTTATGCACATCTTTCACTGGCTTAATCTAGCTTATTATATGTAAGACATGCTTAACGATTAATCGATTTATTAACGTTCCGATTTGTCTTATTTATATATATAATAAAAGTGATAAAGTTAGAGGTTAATTGTACACATAACCTCTAACAAAACTGTCTAAGCACTAATAGAGTGTCTCACATATATAGGATGTTATATGACAACAACATTAAGAAAATTATGTTAGAGAATCCTATTTTTCTACTGCTTCTATTCGTTAGAAGTAGAAGTTATATATAAATTCTACATAAATAAATCTGCATAAATAAATTGTTTAATAATTGAAACAATTTTAATCGTCTTATTTATCAAACACGCATTTTAATCTTTATTTACAGTGATCACATGTAGCATTCAAACAATTTCTAAAGTAGCATTGATCTGAAAGTTTTTCGTTTATAAATAAATTTATAATTATTATTTTTTTCTTTATGCAGTAACGTATTTAGCGTTACGACGTCACATTTGAATAATAAAGGCTACTGAACGGGTTATAAATGAAAAATTAAATAAGATCGTTCTCCTTAAGAAAAAACGAAGATCGATTTCGAACAATGTCGTGATGACAAAACAAAAATCGATGCGAATATTCGACGTTATTTAAAGATTTAAAAGAGTTTGCCCGAGTTATGTGGGCGTATTGATTAACAACGTCGGAATTTTTCCTTTTTAAATTCTTGACATTCAAACATTTTTATCACCGGGCGTAACTAAAAATGCTAAAATGTTATGACGGTTTCGATGAAATTGTTTTCGAAATTTGCATTAAAAATATTAAATAAGACATTAAAAGGGAATAAAGTTTTGATAGATTCATCTTCAGATCTGGTTTAATTACATTATAATTATTGCTGTTAATCATTAATTCACTAATCTAAAATCGTCAACAAATTGTTGCTGAATGGGCATCAGTAAAATTGTCAAATATTTTTGTACATTTGCGCTTATCTCGTCCGTCTATAAAGTAAACAAATATCTTTTATTCCTGTTTACAAGGCAGAAACCAAAATAATAACTAATTAAATTGTGCAGAACGAAACTTTCTTGACTACACGATTGAAAAACTCATAAGAAATGGTATTCGTGAACTTAACAACTATCTAAATTAAATGAGAGCAGCACTTCGTGTAACTTAACGTAATATTTAGTTGACTGACGATCGGGAGAGAGAATTTTACTCAAAATCAAGCCTTATATATAATTACATCTTCCTGAAGTCTATTAGAATAAAATTTTAGAAAATTTTTATGTTTAATGCAATAATAATTCCGCCACTACGTCGTTCAGGTTTATAGATCTGAAAGAAAAAATAATTATTACTCTCAAAAAAAAAAACCAAAGAATTTCAGTATCCTCTTCCTTCATCCTGGATACTTCTATATCTCATAAGATATAAAGAAGAATAAGTAAAAGGTGAAGGATAAAAATCTTAATACTTTATATAATTATGTAAACAAAAAGGGAGAGAATATATTAGAGGTTGATCCCAAAATGTTATTAATTTTCTCGAAGATCACAACAGATCCGATGCAAAAACCTCATACATGTTATAATACTTTCACATGATTATATACATTTTAATCTAGAATGAACCATTAAAAATTTGAACACTGAATTAATTATTTTAAACATCTAACTGAAACGACTAAAGAATTTTTTAAAGATATTTAAAATGTGTATATATTAATATTTACAGTAGTTCTGTTTTCTATAGAGTTTTGAAGGAGGAATTCAAATAGCCTACAGCTTTCTGCTATTGTTATTGGAACAGATAACAAATAGGCTCGGTTTTGATAAGACAAACTCTAAGATCAATTACCACTTATCAACAGTGCCAATTTTTTTAAGGAAGTGAGTCGTAACTCATCTCCAATAAACCAGACAAGGTTTTATAACTGGGCGAATAATTAAAATTAATTATATTTATTCGTTTAATTTAGTATATTTTATTGAATTTTATTTATTTATCGATATTTTCCCCCGATAACTATATTAAAATAAACATATAATGTAGTGGATAAAGTTAAAACTTTATAACGTGTGAAGGAAAGCCTTGCATCATTTTTAATAAAATTAATCGACTTCTTTCGTTTCATTAGCTTTAATAATTCTATATCCAGAATATAATCCGAAGCCAATTCTTCATAAAAACCGAAAATAATATTTAAAAAATTGCTATAAACAAACATCTACATGTAACGATTTCAACTTCGCGTAGGCAGTGGACAATAGTATTAGCTGTAGAAGCAATCATTCTTTCAGATCTATATTATTGATAAACTCTTCCCTCGGAGATTTTTGTCAAGCTCCCGATTTATCCGATTTGTCCTTGATAATGAATTTCGTAATAGAAACAAAGCATCATAGGTTAAACTCTTCATTTTTCTTCGTCCACTGAGCAAAGAAAAATTCGTTTAGTAATATAACAAGAAAACGAAAAAACTCGACTCTTTCTTGTTCTTCACAGTAAAAATTTTCAATTAATTAATCAATTACTGAATACTAGTTAAATTTTTCAGAAAATTGCTTAAAAAATTAATAAAATAAATCTCTCGAATTTATTTTTTTCATATTATAAATTAGTATTCATATTTGGTACAGTTAACATCATTATCTTAAAATATAAGCGGTGATTAAATTAAATTTTGATACAGAAATCTTACTAATTTAATATTTTCGTCTAAATCTAATATTATATTATTTTTATTAAACAAAATTTATACAGCAAAATCTTTTTTCAATAAAATTACTTAATTATTATATTAAAAAAAGGACAATTTTCAGTCTGAGTTAATTATTGTTTCATTTTTTCTTTGCGTTTTACAAAAAATTAATTTTAGAGAGAATTTGAATGAAAGATGCCTAATATAAAAATTAAAAATTTATATATTAGATAATTTTTAATGAATCTGAAAAAATCATTCAATAATTTTATTAAAAAATCACTGAAAATTTTTAATGAATCTGAAAAAATCATTCAATAATTTTATTAAAAAAATCACTGAAAATAAAATATAATAAATTTTAAATTAATTTATAGGTGTTTACACCTTATTTTATAAATTTGCATACTTTTGACCTATATCTGTAGGTTATTTGACATTATTCTCTAATATACACCAATTTTTTATTTTTATTTTAAATTTTTAACTATTGAATCCGAAATTTTTTACGATTTCTTTGTTTTTGATAAATTTATTTTCATCTTTTAATTTCCTTTTATCATGATGATATGAAGTTCAGGAAATATTATATGAAACATTTGTTTTAATAAAACGAATAAAATATTATTTTGATGTGAAAAGTTTCTTATTCTGCCTTAAGATAATCTATAACGAACGTAAAAACTAGAAAAAATTATAATAATTTTAATTAATATTTATAATGTTATGATTCGTAAATAGATTTTTTACCAAATTTATTTGGTTGACTACCGAAAAAAACGAATTAATTTTCTTGAAATTATTTATCTACAAAAAGTAACAAATAACAAATAAATCTACATAAGTTTTGTTACTTGGGCGGGAATGACAAAAGTATTTTTTGGCAAAAATCCTGAGAAAATAAAAAGAGAGACAACAAAATGTAGAAACGTAGGATAAAGCCAAATGTTACTACCATCTGCTTCTTCTATCTTATTTTCGCCAATAAGTAATGATGATGATAAAAAAATATTTTAAAAAAAATACAAACTTGCCTATTATATGAACGAAAATTTTTATTTCTTTAGTGAAGTTAAGAATTATTATTTTTTTTAAGTCATCAGAACGGATTTAATTCCTGTATTGGAATGCTGTTCACTTCTCTGTAAAGAAATAAAAGACCTCTAACCCGATCCAATAAAACTATTACTGTGAAAAGATGCAACATCATAATTTTGCTTTGAATTTGTTTTACATCAGACAGTAAGCATTGGTTGTATCCAATTGCTTGGTTGCATTTGCTGAATGAGTGGATGTTCCCATTCGACTGGCGCCAGTCATCTCTCTTAACTGTCTGTCTTCCTTGCAGTCTTTTTTTTTTATATACCGAAATCCAACGTCATTTCCGCGAATTACGTCATACATCCCGATTACTAATCCCTCAAGTAACACGAGATTGATTATCAAATCCTTACACGTTTTAATAAAAGGTTAAGCAGCTAATAAAGTTGGATGCCATTAATAAACGCTTTTAAAATTTGCTGTTGTGTTGTTCTTTGAATAAATTTCGGTAATATTATGCAGTTAAAATCTTCTAATCGATATACTAAATGGTATTTTCTGTCAAAAAGCTTTTTAGAAGGTAAACAGTTAGTTTAATATCAATAAGTCAGTAGCGTGTTGGCAAATAAACTCATTTTTTTTTTATCTTAGAGGATTGATTTCGGATATTTGTACGCGTCAAAATTATAAAATATGTTAGACGAATGACTTTAAAAATGAATTTTTTATTATTATTTTTTAAAAATCCTTTTAACATTGGAAATCTTTACAAAATGACTGTAAAAATGTTGTTTTTGCTAAAATCTGTTGAATGAATATCGAAAATGTTCGACGTTTGGAGAGATTCGATGCGAATTTGTTAAAAATTTCACTCGTGCAATTGGGAATTGTCGAACACATTTTGAAGTACAAATTTTAGTCTATGCTAAATTACGGTTTTCGTTATTTATTGGATAAAATTATAAGATGTTTTGGTTTTTCGTTAAAAAGTTCTCTTTCGTATTCTTTAAGCTGCCTACGGAAACCTTCGTTAGGACAGATAACAGGACGAACTTCTTTAACTTTGGCAAAAGCTTCGTCGTATCTCAAACCGAAACGACTCATCAGATACCCTATGACTATTGTAGATGCTCGCGATATGCCCGCATTGCAGTGCACAAACACTCTTCCAGCTTCTCTTCCTTCGTCAATAAAAGCGAAACAGGATTCGAAATGCTGCCTTATATCGGCAGAAGGCAAATCGCGAATGTTTAACTTCTTGTAGACGATCTCGTCGGGATACAGGTTATCTACCCAAGAGGCGACGTTCAACACGTGTGTGATACGATTATACCGAAGAACTCCCAAATCTTGCGCCACGTCTTGAGAACCTGAAGAAGTATTTCAAAGAATAATTTAATTTACAAACTGTTTCATAAAGAAATTTATTTTTTATTTAATTTAAAATACATTATATTAGCATAACTAAACATATATATATATGTTTATAGAAAACGAGTTAAATCTCGAAGGAAAATTAACTTATCACTGATTTGAAATTCAAATATTTATTCTGTAAAAATAACGATTAAATTTCCATATAAAATATGAACAAATTTGATTATATTTGTGTAAAAATTAATATTAATTCTTTATAATTAAATCATATCTGCATATAATTACTTTTTAATCATTTAGCGTGTTTCTAAGATAAAAACTCTCTTACTCTTCGATTTTTTTTGCGAAAAATGAATTTAAATTATTAAATTCAAGAACTTTTCGTCGACATTTTTCTTTTCTAAATTAGAATATTATATTATTTTTTGAATTTATAAGTAACACGAATGTTTTGTAAGACATCTGGATACTATCCCTTGCCAATTCGTTACTTGTAAACAGCATTTAACTTCTTTCATCAAACTTAAAATTGGAAAAAATACTACCTTGCAAATAAGTTGCATAATCTAACAATTAATTTCGCAATGTTTACATTTTAAGATCTATAATTTTAATATTAAGGCAGAATAAAACTTAATATATGTCTCAGTTTTATAAATATTTCTTTCTTAAATAAGGAACTTAAGCGACGTTACAAGTTATAAAGAGATGAGTGGGTGGATTAAAGGTTAATTAATGATTAATTTTATTTAATTAACTGGTATCGCATAAATTTACTTGGAAGTTATAAATATTTCGGAAAAGTTATGTAAAGTGATATCTATGGCGCACGGCGCGGATGAAAATTACTTTCATATAACTCATTCCGCTCATTCTAAAATTAAATCAGAAATTTTTTACTAATTTTGAAAAAAATATATACTAAATTAATTAATAAGTTGAATATATCATGATGTTGATATTTAATAAATGAAAAATCAATTAGTTTTTCAGCAAGGTCGCGTCGCGTTTCAGGCGCGACGCGACCTTGCAATTGATACCAAACACAGATAAACAAGTTATAAAATCAACATAATAATAATTTATAAACAAATTTATTCGCTTTTAAGTTATGCACGAAACAAATGGTTAAATAAACAAGATAACTCACCAACATAAAGATTTGGAAGAACTCTACCGATGTGTAAATCCGGTCGTAAGTCTCTGATAAACCAAGAACCGCAGCCGCTTAAAATTCTGGAACTATAATTTCCGCGACTGTCTTTATTTTCTACAAGTTTTAAGCCAGATGTCGTAGTTACGTGAGTCTCGACTTTCTTCAATGAGGTGGTCTGAAAAGTGCGGACATCGTCGAGTAACCCTTTACCATCGCAGCTTGATCGTTCCATAATTCTATCCGAATTGCGTTTTCTTGGCCGAATTAGAGGAATGTGGCTACACTCCAACATACTTTGGCTTCATCTCAAAGGCGTCTGTTTAAAATTATCACCTTCAATTTGCAAGTAAATTGCAAATTAACATTACACTTCCGCCCGGAAGGAAGACACAGCAGAAATCAGGAAATTTACCAGAGAAAGAAAACTTTAAAAATTGGCCAAGGAAACTTCTTAATTTGCATTTTTGAATCGCTATGATCTAAGCAAATTTTCTACTGTTTTTTGTTTTTTTTTTTTTAAAGTAAAATTCTAAGTTATTTAGCTTAAAAATATTCATGTCTAATGATTTTTATTTTAATACATTTTTTTTTCTTTTTAATAAACTGAATGTTTTCTTTATATATATTAAAAGCGTAGGATTCAATTTTCTCATTAAATTTACTTGAGTAAATTATAAATTAACGCACATAAAATGTCGTTCTAAATTATTGTAAAATAATAATAATAATATTGTATAAAATGTTAAACTTGAGTATCTTACATTGCCATCTGGTGTTAGGAAATCGAACTTTCTCTTCCAAATTTAAAACTCGTTAAATCTGATCCGTTTTTGGAAGTTACAGCATATTGCAACCGTTTTTAAGTTTTAGAATTCCGGTGTTTAAAAATATCGAAGATTTAGATCTAGATTTTAAAGACGAAAATAAACTTTTGAAAGGGCGATATTTCTGAGAATCCGTATGCGAAAATTCCCATTTTAAATATTCCAAAGTAACATATATTTATATCCCGACGGATTCAAGTTTGAAGCATATTTATTTCTCAAACGATTTAGTTTTTTTTTTATGACAAAAATAATATTTGTAATATTCAAATATTATATATGTTCAAATATTACATTGGCAAATAAATGATTGAAACATTTTTGAAATAAAGGTTTGTAACTTTATGTTTTAATAAATATAAAATAATAATAACAAACTGAAATTTTTAGCTTAAAATAGTTATATTTCTAATTTTAAATAATTTATGCATTTATAATCTATTTTAAAAAATTACGATGATTTTTACATGTTAATCGTAATTATTGCAAATATTTTAATATAAATATTAAAATATATGTAGAAATTAATGATTAGTTTTGACGACAGATGGCAGTGCGAATTTGAATCTCACTAGGACTATACTGTATGGAGTTTCAACCTCCATTTTTACTCCTCACAGAGATCGCTTTACAAATTTTGTAACCAATTCGCGAAAAAATAATTTATTATACGCGAATGTTCGTTCTTAAAATTTGCACGAAAGATACTAATTTATTAAACATTCTATAGATCGGATCATAAATATATAAAAAGAACTTTTGTTAGGAGTAAACGTGGCGAATATTTGCTCTGTTACCTGTTAACTGTAGAACGGAAATGCCTCGAGTTTCTTTAAATAGACGTGAAAATGGATGGAAAATTATAAATTTTAACTTGGGAATTTTTAAATTGCATATATCACTAGGTAAAAATAATTATATAAAAAGAAAACAAACAATATTAACTTTACGTAACATTCGCTGGCTATGTAATATAGTAAGCATTTTAAAAACATAAATTAATCTGTGTTCTGTTTGTTGTTATGTTTATGAGTCCGTATACTCTTTCGATATCTTGTTATTGTTATCTCTGAACATGTCGAAACTTCCTTGTCATGCTGAATAGAGTGAAGAGTTGTTATGAAATATGAGCTAATCCATTGTTGAGTAGTTTCTCCGTTGATTTGTAACCATAGATGATAGCGGATGTTTATGTACGGACAATGTAAATAATTCTTTTCGGTTGTGAGAAAAATGTTTAAAGTTTACTTTTCTTTCGAGATTTAAATGATTTTTCTAGGTAATTTTTAATTAATCGAGATTTTTTCTCCTGGAAATTTTCTGAGAATTACTGGCTTTTTTTTATAATAATTATTATTATTATTGCTATTATTATTATGCCGAGGTCAACGATCCGAGTTTTTAATGTTTGGAATGCATAACTTAGATAAGAGGGACCATTTAAGATATTTTAAAATTTAAAATTGTAAGTTTTATGAGTTAACCAGTTCTCTTTTCTCATTTTTTTAATGGACTGTCGGAAAAATTAAAAGATATCTTCATTTTTAGATGCACGACAAAGTTTTTTTTTCTTAAAAACGTTAACTTTTATGAATTTCTATAATTTTTAAGTGCATTTACTTGGCAACAGAAATCTAAGAAAATTAGAAAGTTAAACTCAATTCCTTCTATTGAATTATAATTTAATTTTTATGTCAATAGAAATTCACTTAATAAAATATTTGAACGACTAAATTGGATTTTTTTTTTTTTGTCGAATTTTCATATAAATACATTTTATATTTTTATAATCCGTTGTTTGTTTTGATTAAATTATGTTCAAATTTTTTAAAGAATAAATTGTGAACAAAAATTAATTTTTATATATTTTTGAAAAAAATTCGATTCTACGCTTACAAAAACATAAGAAAAATATTTTTGCCAACCGGCTATTGTCTTAGGAAATTATCTGGTTATCGAAAGTCCAGAATTGGATCAAAGTTAAATTTTCGTAATAATGAGATCAGTAGGTGAAGGTAAAAAATTAGTCGACGGCATGAGCAATATGAATATGTACGAAAGAATAATGCATAAAGTAATGGGACACTGTCGTTTCCAGACAACATCTTCAGCGACAGTTCAAGGTGAAAACGTCTGATGTCAAGGTTTCGTCTGTTCTACTGTAGATCCTCAGACGATTTTTAGAAAATGGTTACGTTCGAGACCTTGATTTTCGAAGCACTAATGCGTAATTAAGTTTAAAGAAAAAAACAAACATCATTATAATGACAAAACGATTTATTGATAAGTTATATCAAATATCACGAAGTCTATTATAACTTATTTGCTCGATAATTCTGATTAAAGGGGAACAAAGACAGTTGCATCGAAAAAAATGCTAATTTCTTTTTTATTGAAGAAAAAATTCACATATTTTTAACATTTTTACAAAACAGAAAAATATAATTGTTGCTTGTAAAACATATCTTTACAATATATAGGCTAACTGTTACGCATTTGAATCTGTCAGTTGAAAATTTTTATTACAGATATTTGTGTA
This sequence comes from Olivierus martensii, assembly GCA_000484575.1. NCBI lineage: Eukaryota > Metazoa > Arthropoda > Arachnida > Scorpiones > Buthidae > Olivierus > Olivierus martensii. The sequence continues at coordinate 17,068 of AYEL01082576.1, forward strand.
GAGAGAAAAACCATTTATATACTTTAAAATGTCTATAAGTATTTATCATACTTTAATTTTATTAAAATTTTAGTAATTTTTCTTGATGATCATTAATACAGTTACTATAATTGTATAGCAACTTGGATAGCTAGTTACATTTAATGATGGAGCATAGCATAACTATAGTATGCATGTCTGGATTTTGTAAATAAGTAGCAAAGGTCTTTATGACACATGCTAGGCCTTTTTGTTTTTTTGGTAACTGAAGGCCCAGTGTAAACAAAATCATATACCATTACGGCTATAGTAAAGCTTGATGTTATGATTCCGGTGACATCCACAATATGTTATTAGATTATTTTGTAGTTAATTATATTTAACATAGAATTAGTTTAAAACCTCAGCTCAGGCCGAACTCTGGAATTTGCAGTCGTTAACCGTTAGGATTAGTCTATAATTATTATTATTTGGTATTCATTCTAATCCAGGTATGTTGTTATTAGATTATTTTGTAGTTAATTATATTTAAGTTAGAATTAGTTTAAAACCTCAGCTCAGGCCGAACTCTGGAATTTGAAGAGTCGTTAACCGTTAGGATTAGTCTATAATTATTATTATTTGGTATTCATTCTAATCCACGACTTTGCACATTTACACGGGGAAGTTAATCACTGATAACTCAATCACAATTATCTTTCTCCATGAAAAAAGTGGTGTTTAGACATGCTGACAATTAAACACAATTATGATGTATTGCCACTGATTCTGTTTCTGATTGGATTTTCATTAATGACGAATGATTCAAATGTTTTCATAGAGGCTGATTCAATATATTATTAAGAAACAAAACAGAGCTTTATGATCAACTATTTACTCTTAAATGCACTAAATGATCATTTGCAGGAGAAAATATTAAAATATTCGTCTCTTGTTTTAATCTTTTAAGGAGTGTTTTATTTATCTTTTCATAGACAGTAGAATTACATTTTTGTGATTGAAGGATATTTAAGTATTCTTCCCAAACATCGCAAAGCGATAAATTTCCTCGTCAGACCAATTATTATTACGTCTTTTACAATTAGTCAACATAGTCAAGTGATCCACCATTTTAAACTTATTTTCTTTCTGATGTAGTGGACCACAGAGAAAAATTGTGATGCCAATAACCAAATAGAAAGGCAATTAAACAAGTTCTGAAAACTTGGTTAAGTTTAATCACATTGTTTGCAGTTTAATCACGATCAGTAAATCAGATTCATGTTTATACATATAAACTTAATCTCAATCAAACATTTAATCACAGTCAACTGTCCCATGTAAAGCAGCATGAATAGTTCATCTTGTATTCTTTAACATTTATACAACAATTTCTTTATTATAATAATATGCTTTATTTTAAATGTTATGTATTGTTTTTTGTAGATAAATAAATCATTGTTTAAATCAAACTATTGATTTGTTGGCCTTTACTTAACTGTGGTTAAATTGTATTGCTGAGAATAAAATCCCTGATTTTAACATTGTGTCTATTATTTACAAGTTCTTACTTTATTGGTACATTCTGGAAAACTTATCATTTCATAGACAATAGAATTACATTTTTGTGATTGAAGGATATTTAAGTATTCCTTCCCAAACATTGCAAAGCGATAAATTTCCTCGTCAGACCAATTATTATTACGTCTTTTACAATTAGTCAACATAGTCAAGTGATCCACCATTTTAAACTTATTTTCTTTCTGATGTAGTGGACCACAGAGAAAAATTGTGATGCCAATAACCAAATAGAAAGGCAATTAAACAAGTTCTGAAAACTTGGTTAAGTTTAATCACATTGTTTGCAGTTTAATCACGATCAGTAAATCAGATTCATGTTTATACATATAAACTTAATCTCAATCAAACATTTAATGTCAACTGTCCCATGTAAAGCAGCATGAATAGTTCATCTTGTATTCTTTAACATTTATACAACAATTTCTTTATTATAATAATATGCTTTATTTTAAATATTATGTATTGTTTTTTGTAGATAAATAAATCATTGTTTAAATCATAAACTATTGATTTGTTGGTCTTTACTTAACTGTGGTTAAATTGTATTGCTGAGAATAAAATCTCTGATTTTAACATTGTGTCTATTATTTACAAGTTCTTACTTTATTGGTACATTCTGGAAACAAATTATCTTATAAAATCAAGAATTACTTATATTAAAAATAATTGGTTGAATATACATGATTTTTAAATTATTTTTTTACATTTTCCTTAATTATCAACATTGCATTAAATTTCTTCACTATTCTGATAACTAGGTTAGTAGCATAATTGAAATGCAAATAATGCAGTTTTGATCCCAAAGAAACTGTCAATAAAAATAATTTTTTTAATTAATATTTTTATTCATTTTTGTTTAAATTACTCTATTTTTATATTATTCTTTTGAATTGGAAGCTGTGTAAGTTCATTCATTTTTGTAGTCTGAACTTGAATTTTTTGCATGTAAATACTTGTACATTATTTTATATTATAAAGAATCTATTTTATTTCATATAATATATTTCAAATACTTTTATAATTTACTTTTAAATTATATCAAAAATTCTTTCAATAAGTAAATGTTGTGCATATTAAGAAATCATAATATGATCTTGTCTTTTCAATATATAGTATATCATATTTTTTACTTTTAAAAGATATCAATATGATCAGTGATGTAATTTTCAAATATAAAAAAATTATTACAACTAGTGGGATTTTTAATTTTCAGATTTGTTATAAAGCAAGATAAAGCAGATAACAATTATACTAAACATCAGATGTAAAAAAAATATTCCTTAGAAAGCAACTGATTTTGCTTAGCAACACTCCCCTTTGCATAGATACTATGCATATTTTGTTCTTGCTTTCTATCTATATCCCAAATATATACTAAGTGGTAATATTTTAAATATTTCCACTTACAAGGGAACATCGTACCCGATGTGTCTGGGATTTACTATGCATATTTTATTCTTGCTTTCTATCTATATCCCAAATATATAGTGGTAATATTTTAAATATTTCCACTTACAAGGGAACATCGTACCCGATGTGTCTGGGATTTTGCCGATATTTTGTCATCTGAAAGAGCATAAACAGTAGATGAAGAATCACCCCTATATTGGGGGTCACTACTCTAGCGTTTTCCAGAAAATCGCTTTTGAAATTTCAGAAATTTTTTGTTTTACTTAAATAGCGAACGCTCGGAAATTCGACTACGGGTTGTAGTGGTGAAGTGGCTACGTCGGGGTTCTGGTGGTCTGAGTGTGTAGGTTCGATTCTTGGTACTTTCTGAATTTTTTTTCCTCTAAACTTTTGCACTTTTTAAAGTTTACTAGTTCAGTTTATTTTTGATCCTACCTTGTAAAACTAAAATTTATAGAAGTTCAGAACTATTTGTAGTACAGGAATATCCCGAAGTTATGCAATAGGTGGGACCAATGAAAATCTCATAAGTCGGGGTACAACTTTGCATATAAATATATATAAATTTGGTGTATTTGGGATCAAGGATTAACAAAAATACTAGCTTAGAAGAAAAATATTTAATAAAATTGCTGTTCTTTATATATATTAATACAAAATATAAAAAAAATAAATGAGTTACATAAAAAATTATTCACTTTTACTTAATTACATACAATATCTTCAGCATTTTTTTCCATCTCGGTAATAATACCATGACGTTTACGAATTATGCTTGAGTTCAAGGATTGAGCATTTTTCACCATAGTACCACGACGTTTTTTCGAATTATTCTTGAGTTCAAGGATTGAGCATTTTTCACAGTATCAAGAATTATTTCATTATCTTTTATGATTGTTCTTACTGTGGATTCTGGTGCTCAAACTTCTTTACCAATTCACAAATTTTCATTCTGTTATCAAAATTCTTGATGATGATAAATTTAAATTCCAAAAGTATCGTAATCCTTTTCTTATTAAGTGCAGGAGAATCAGATTTACCTCGTTTGGACAGCATAGTTTTTTAAGGGTTTAGAAAACATATAATAAAACAGTTTTAACTTTCGTCGATTGTAGAATCGTAATCGTGCATGTAGAGTTTGCTGTAAGTGCGTCCAATGCATATCACAGCAAGATAGCATGCAGCAGTGTTGACAAACGAAAAAATCAAGAACGCGTAACTACAAGTTCGCGTAAGTTGGGGTAGCGTAAGTCGGGATGTTACTGTATTTAAACAATTTTAACTTTCGTCGATTGTAGAATCGTAATCGTGCATGTAGAGTTCGCTGTAAGTGCGTCCAACGCATATCACAGCAAGATAGCATGCAGCAGTGTTGACAAACAAAAAAATCAAGAACACGTAACTACAAGTTCGCGTAAGTTGGGGTAGCGTAAGTCGGGATGTTACTGTATTTAAAAAGTAGTTTGAAATAAATTATGAGGTTAGTGTTAAAGAATTATTTTCTAACTATTTAAATAAATTAACTCATTAAAAACTTGATATTGCATACAATATTTGCTAAATAGTAATTATGGTTCATTATTTCTAAATATTAAAATATTTTTTATGAGGTTAGTGTTAAAGAATTATTTTCTAACTATTTAAATAAAAGAATTCATTAAAAACTTGATACTGCATACAATATTTGCTAAATAGTAATTATGGTTCATTATTTCTAAATATTAAAATATTTTTAGATTAAAAGAAGATTTACAACTCATACAAGATATTCATCAGAACATGAATTTGAGAGAGATTTTGGACCAGTAATGAAAGAACAAATGGTAAATACATATTTTTAATTAAAAAATTTATCTAAATAAAATATAATATCAAATGTAATTGCTTTGCATATAATTATAATCATCTTATGAAATTTATTTCTCAGTATAAGATGATTATAAGTAATTATGATTATATTAATATTTTTGATCTGCAAACATTTTGATCTTAATAAATATCATGAATAATTTTTACAATATTTGTAGAAATTAATTAAGTAAAAGAAAGATGATAGTTCCTTTATTTTACTTTCATTATTTTTATGCATAAATTTATTTTTCAAACTTAAAAAAAGAATTTGTAAAATCATATTTAAATTAGAATTTATTCAAATTTTTGTCATAAAAATTAATTTAAAACATATTTTAATATAACTACGTTGTAAATGCTCCAGGTACGTTTCAGTAGTGGTGAAGGGGATCAAGTGACTCAATTACAGAATCAAGTTGATGGAGTAATGGGAATAATGACTCAAAATATTGAAAAGATAATTGAACGAGGAGACAAAATAGATGATCTCTTAAATAAAACAGAAGAATTGGGAGTTACAGTAAGTTTAATATTATCTATTTGAATTTCATTAATAGTATAGAAAAATAAATTCACTAAAATTTTTATTTTGTTTCAGTCAGTGCAGTTTCATAGTACATCACGTCATGTTCGAAGAAAAATGTTGTGTAAAAATATTAAAATGTGGATTATATTTGGTATAGTATTCTCTGTAATACTTACTCTTATAATTCTGATGGCCACCAACGTTATTCCTGTCAAAAATTTATAAAAAATTTTAGATTTCAAAATTATATATTAAAAATTGTTTATTAGAAAATTTAATACCATAAACTTTTTAGAAATAAATCTCAAGATGGTTGATTATATTTGAACATACATATTATTTCAATTTTGTAATGAGAAATTTGTGGAATTTTCATTATAATTTCTTTCATCATAATAAATATGCATAGCTTTTGAAAATTTAAAATCTGTTATAAATTGAAAAAGAATTATCAGAATATAAAATACTGATTATTTTTTTATATTCTTAATATAATTTTAACATTATACATTGATAGTTTGGGACCAAAAATAATTCTATGATAAGGATAAACATTCTTTAATATATGCTTCTGATTTTCCATCCCAACAATAAATATTTTGTAAAATTAATTATATCTTTCAATTTCTTGATATTTTAATTATGATCATATAAACAATAATGAATCGTGCCAAGTAGAGATAATTTTATATCATAAAAAGTGCCTCATAAATTGAAACAATCATTAAACAGCTAATCTGGTCCACTTTAAACTTTTTGATTGTATTCGTCCATTTGCTCAATAGATACATTCCATCTTTTAAACAGATTAGTACAAAATTATCTCTAACAACAAGGCACACCAACATCAAACAATTTTGTGGCTGATTTGGTACATTCCAGTTTGTGTGCATGTTTACAAGCAATTATTTGTTACTTATATGCTATTTTAATTGAATATTAAGGTATGTAAATTATATTTAATTCTGTGTATAAAATATATAATTTATATTTCATTTTGTAAAATATATAAATTATTCTGTAATTATTATGTATATATTTATATAAAGATGTATGGAAAGATCAAGAGATATATAAACCAAAGACTTCTGTATCTGTGTCCACTTTATAATAATCTGCCATCCATGATACTTTGTGAATTTTTAACATTGATTTTAAAGTAATTATTTTGGATTTAATAAGTAATTTTTAAACATATAGAAATAGTATATTTAAACATTTTCATTTAAACACTCATTTTATATACTGAATATTTAAATTTTTTCCAATAAATGTCCTTGAACAATAATATATTGTATTTTGTACTCAAATATCATTTTTGTTAAATTGTAAGACATATTTGAACTGTTAAGGACAATTGTAACAATATTAAAAATTTGTAATTAAAATATTGAAAAATATTATTAATTTATTAATTATTTCTTGATAACTATATAAAATACATCAAAAACAAAAACTGTTAGATATTCTATATGATTTTTCCTATATTAAGATAGTTGACAGTATATATATATTATACAATACTATAAAATACTATATAACAATAAGCAATAAGATAATTATACAATATAATCACCTTGGTAAATATCATTCATTCGTGATATTAGAATTCATATTACACTTTCACTGATCTGTGTTCTACATAGATGAAGTAGATAAATGTACAAAGCTGTAACAGTAAGAAATCCACCTACTCTATATCTATAATAGTCATAAGTTCTGTTTAAGTAGAGAAATAAATATTTTTTTTTAATTGTTAATTTTTACAAAGTCAAGCTAATATTAATGAAAAACCAGATTTTTCATTAATGTTAAGCTTGACTCTAAAAATTGGCAATTAGGGAAACAAAGATTTTTTTTTTTTTTTTTTTAATTTTTCTGAAATTTTTGGATTTTAGCAAAATTCAAAAATTGCAGCTAATGAGAAATTTTTGATTAGTCTAACTTAGATTGGAGAGGGAAGCAAGAGGGGCAGATGCCCCAGGCCTCACAATTTTAGGAGCCTCAATTTATAATTCAATATATTAGGAAAAATATATTTGCATATTTTTTACTGTTTGAACTTAAGTGTTTATCAAAATTTGAAGTTCTCTATTAATGTTTACACTTGTATGCTTACCACCATATATTTGTCAATTTTGTCTTTCCTTTTTTTTTTCAAAATATCAAAAACATTAGTTGATCCAGGCCTTGCATTTTCTCTGAAAGTCCCTGCCTATGACTGTAGAATAAATAATACCAATAGAAAATATTTGATAACAAAGTTAAAAGAAATTGATAAGGTGAGTAGATAAGAGATATAAAAGCTACCAATTTTATTCTACTCCAAATTAGTTTTTGTAATCTTACTCAATTTGAAATTTATAAGATTCCATTGATAGTTGATATTCATTAGAAGAATACAATAATTAACCTTATAATCAATGAAGCATGATGCCATCGCTATTAACTGTTAGCTTTAAATTTTTTAAGGAATTTCTGAGTGAAAAAAGTTATTGTTCATTTTTTTAAAGTTTTTTGAACTAAATCAAATATTCAAAATAAAAAAGCAATATTAATAATAATATCATTCACTGGTTTTTAATGTTTTGCCATGATATGATTTATTACTATTTTCTGGAACAAGAATAAATTAGCAAGGTTTTAATTAAGAAAACTGTGCTGCAGTATTAAAAGTTGGTTAAAAATTTAATTTTAAAAATTAGTATACTATTATGTTACTGACACAATTTTTAATATCGATGTAAATAAAATTAAAAAAAAACAAATTTACAATTTTTAAACAAATATTAAACTCTACCATAACAATATTTGCTTTTGTAAATACCGATTTATCGTGTTAGCAACCAAATATTAAAAATACATAAAAATTTAATGTTTTAAGTAAAATTTTATAGATCATATATATAACGATAAAAAATATATATATAGTAAAACGTATGTAATCCAGATGTTGCTTTATCTAGTGAAAAAGTTTACCTAATGCATGTGAAATTCATAATAGAATACTTTTCTTCTTAAAATAACCATTCATAAATATATTTCTTTGTATATTAATATTTGGTTTTATTTTTTTAACCATTTAAATGAAAATGGATTAAATTCATTTAACTGGATGATTAATGACAATACTTCATTATTTTGTTCTAACGATGATGAATAAAAAAAATTTGACACATTCCGCCATCTATCGATCTAAATAATAACAATAAAATTTTATTTTAAATAATTAATTTTTTATTATTAAATGCCGTTTATAAATACCATAAAAATATTGAATTCTTCCAGTTTATTTGAAAACATTTTCTCCTGCAATAAACAAAAAATTTTAGAATCGATTTAAATAATAAAATTTTAATTGAAATTTCAATTTTAAAATTTTGCTTTAAAACGACAGTATTTATAAAATTTAGAGCCAATTTAAATAAAATTTTAATTGAAATTTCAATTTTAAAATTTTGCTTTAAAACGACAGTATTTATAGAAAATTTAAAATTATTAATTATATTAACCAATATTTTAACTGTGTAATATTAACAGAGAAAAATAATGCTAAACATGTGAAATTCAAAATTTCGCATAAACAAATATATATATTTTTTTTCCTTTTCTCGGTAATAACTGCATCATCATATATACAAAATTAGTCTAACAGTACTGAACGTGACATCGAATGGATAAATATTTAGATCGTGTCTGCGTACAATTGCTGAAAGTATTTTGGCATCTTTCGAGTTACGAATAGAAACTAACATACGTCGCATGCTGGCTATTTTGAGTAAATCTCGGGAGAGTCAACATGAATGAGATATTGAGAATACGACAAATGTCGGATTTACTTATTACAATTGTCGCATTTTCATCCTGAAATCGTACATTATAACGACAAAATTCGATTCGAGATGTTTTCACATAACAGGACCCAACAGTTGGTCATCCCAACAGTAATGTCATTTTTCGCATTAAGTTTTGATAGTATATAAAAGATTCATTTGAATCAATAACACTCTTCCAAGGTTGTGAAAGCTTAGTTATATTTATAAAGCTTTAAAAATTCATGTTTAGACAAGCTGAGACACGTTTGAACAAGTACAGTATAAAAAACGACATTACTTTTAGGATGACCTGATATTTTCCTATTAGGCATTCCCCTATGGACAAATAAAAATTGTCGAATATAACTTTTATATAAGATTTAATTTTTATAATTTAAAAATTTTTAGATGTATGGATGAATAACCACAGTGATTAAAACTTTATATATAGTGTGTCTGATGACTTGTCATAATTTACTTATTAGAAATCTTCTTTCTGAAGTGATTTTGAATTAAAAATTTCACATGAACATAGACCTGATTCTCAACTGTTACAGAGCTATAGATACTGTATTTAAAATGGCTGCCTTCAACTTTGACACCTTCTCAGCATTCTTGCAGGTGCATAAACCTATAAGCTAGCAAGGCGCGTCGATAACATACAATTTACATTTTGAGTGGTTTAAGAATCGCTAACCAGCCTTCTAGATCTCATTCAATTGAATTTACATTTGTAGGAATTTATGAAAGTCGTGATACATGAAGTAATACTAATTCTACAGATCTGTTTCGCGTTTTCTAGTCAGATTTTGTATTCAAGCAAAAGCGGCCATTTTGAGAAACACTTTTGAAAGTAAAACATCAATACAATCTAATGATTTAAACAATTTTTCTTTTTTTTTAATAAATTATACAAATATCAATAATTTTTTACCGGATGTGAATCGATTTCATGTTCAGATAACATTTTTTAATTAAAAATTATTTTAAAAATATTCCAAAATTATAACCAATCATTAGACATCTTGTATAAATATTTTGATCGGTGTTTTAGTTTTATAAGAATTTTTATCATGTTTTAATTTTATATTAAAATAGTTTGGGAATTACTAATAATTACAATTACACAAAAAAAATGAAGAAATTTTAGTAAACAAAAAAGGTATTCATTCTGAAAGAAAAATCACTTAAAATAAAAATGGAAACTGTCTACAATTTTATATATGATTGTAATCTGTGATTGTGCATAAAAAAATTATAATACAAAGTGAAATATGTATTCTCTTGAAAAATAATATTTTAAATCTATGATTTATTTTTAAAATTTCGAAGAATAATGTTGCAGATTTTCTCAAAGCCATTTTTTTTAACATTAGTAATTCTAAAATTAATTCGCAGAATACGTTCTATATAGTAATCTAAATTTAAAAAAATGTTGTTCAAAGTTATAGAAGTTTGGATTAAAATTTTCAGTAAAACATTAAACTTTTTTTTTTTATGTTAAGATACTAAATAATAAAGTTCCTGGAGAATGATAAATTTATCATCAAATTATTTATTTTCTTTGAGGAAAAAAAAAAAAATTCATAAATTTTATATCTTCTTCCATGATACTTTCAATTAATTTATTTTTTATCAAAACAGATTTTCAATATAGAGATCAAAAAAAATAAAAATAAAAAAACAGTAAAATTTTAAAATCCGAAACGTTTTAATAAAAACTTTATTAAATCATCAATGTTTATAAAGAAAAAATTTTAATAATTTTATTGATTTATGAATTCCGAAATTTTAATCATCATTTCAAAATAAATAAATTTTTATTAATAAAATTATTAAATAAACTTTGTAATTAACGTAAACATTTTTTTTTTTCGATCCAAGAAAGATATAAAACGTTTCCTTGGAGTAATCTTTGCTTTATGAAAATCAAAATTGTGAGAATTAAAAAAAAAATCTTAATCTTAAAATAAATAAACCGAAACTTGAACTACAAAAAAAAGAAGAATACTTGGAATATTTTTAAGATTCCCGACATGAAACCAAACATAACTATAAGGCTCCTCCTTGTCTTGTAAGACGTTAGATTAATGGTTGATCTACTTAAATCGTTCTTTCTGCTTTCTTGTAAAGGAGAAAAATTTGGCAAAAGCATTTCTTCCCAGTATTGAATTAACAACACTTTCAAAATAATAATAATATCACAAAAAAATAAAAATAAAATTTAATATCAGGTAGCAGATGATTCAAAATTAATATATAGTTTAATAGATATCTTAACATAAGAACACTAATAAATTTTTAACAATAAATCACGCCCTTAAAATTGCGAAGAAAAAAGAAAAAAAAATAAAAAAATAAAGGGATAACTTGGAAAGAGTTCAATAAATATTTTGACATTTTCGGATGTTAAACTTCAAACAATAATAAAGAACTAATTATATATGTATAAATTTAGGAGATTCAAGATGGTGATTCTATCCATCACTTTATTAATTGTGATAAATATATTCGCGTGATGCATCCTGTCTAGGTAACAGCAGCTTCATCGATTGAAGAAAGAGCATGCGTAAAACTGCTGGGATTTCAGGAAGATACACTCTGAAGGTCGGTGCTATGTGAACACGCTGTGTGTCCCAACAGAAATCTAGAAAATTTGTCCAAACTCGCAAAGAACAAAATTTTTCTGAAATTTCGACAATTAAACGCATTGGACAATCGCTAAGATGATAACCACATTATTGTATTTTGCCGGAGGTACAGTGATTTTCTTCAATCTTTTCCATACAGGTGAGTTTGGGAGGCAATTTTCGATTTCCTTTTTTTGACATTTTTCGTCCGTTCCCTCGCGGTTTAATTAATTTAAATCGCGGTTATCTTAATTTTATTTTCGGTTTTATATAAATTGAAACGTTCTGTCCTCTTTGAAAAATCTATTGAGACTGTATGGCTGTCCAGACAACGGACTGGATCAATGAGTCATTGATCTAAAAGGAAATTTATGTCTTTATTTAGGTTAAGATGGCTTCTCTTCATTAAAGTAAATTCCGAGAAATTTAATTTTGTTCGAATGTTGACAAATTTCAAGTAAAGATCGCTAGAAGTTTTTTCTGCCCCTATGGGGTTTTGATATTTATCCACCCTGTTGCGTTTTATACTCGCGGATAATTCGATAAACTATAAACTTCAGAGCAAAAATATTTAATTAATATTATCATTTTCGTAAAAGAAGAAGAATTAATGGGCCTAAAATAACATTTAAGTGTACCGAATAAAATTATAATTATGTAAACGACGTAACAAACACAATGAATATTCATATATTTATCATCAGAATAGGGAAAGTATAATTTTTTAATTAAAATTTGATATATCCTATAAGGATCGAATATAATATTTTCTTCGGCGACTTTTGCTGTCATTAATGGCGCTTTATCTTCTATCTTGCAAATTTTTTGATAAAATATTAATTAAGCAAAGATTCTTTAGAACGTGGAATGATATCTATGATTATTAAATGTTAAATTAAGTTACGAGTGTTTAAAAATTTAAATCGATGTAAAAACGAATATAATTTGGTTTTGGTTTTGCAAGTAGTTTCATTTCTCTCTACTAGATAAGTGTCAAAAGGACATTTGATTGCGTTGTACGCTATCGCCAGCGATATCTAAAAACTTTGCCTCTACTTTAGATCAATACCTTTTTATAGACTAAAATCTTACAAGTAACGCTTCTTATAACGTGTTAATGTTTCTAGCTAAGTCCCTGTTTAGTGTTACGATACTGACTTTGAGAAGTTTACTAGATATATAGGTTATACTGATAAATTGGCTTTATTTTCATATTTTATAAGAATTTTGAATTAAATTCTAACTTGATTTCCATTAGAATTTATGCTCATTGTAAATCCTCCTAATGTTCAACTGTTGTATATAAATTATATGAAATTTTTATTTAATATTAAAATGTTTATATATTGTATCAGGATTTGCTTACTTACAGGCCTGTAAGCTAGATAAAGCCCATTTGACATTTCCATTCAGCATTAGAAAAAAATTTATAAGTATCCACTAGTCTTTTTGATAAAATTCTATAAAAGTCTGAAATTATTGCATAATGCAATTTATTAATATATATGTAACATTAAACAGCAAATAGAAAGCAATCAAATTGATAATTAGAAATATCAGAATTCTAGTTATCAATTACTGTCCAACCAACTTAGCCACGACCATCAACACAAGTACACTTGCGCTAACTGAATGAGTCCAGTGACAAAATAGGGATGACAGCTTTGTACATGGATGTTTTCAAACACAAGATAACTGAAGTTGAATGGAAATCAATCAAATGCTAAATGATTAGTTTGACATTGGAAATAGTATATTTAACAGAACTTAATATAATATTAATTCAATAATTTTTATCTAATAAAATAATCTCCCTTTCATGTTTGGACTCATCCACCTTAGCTAGGTGCGGCTTTCATGGACAGACAATAGCAATATATTGATAGTATACATTCGGAGCTAGAAAGAAAAAGTGTAAATGAGAAATAATCAAGCATATTTTGATTAATTGATATTTTTATTAGTTGCTTTCAGAAATTGTGTTAAAAACAGAAAAGTTCATATTTTCAAGAATAAATAGAATGAAGATTACTTTACTGTTGAAAATAATGAATTATGTCTTATATGTAAGGAGATTATTACCATACTTGAGTACAGTATTCACAAACATATTTGAATAATTTTAAAAAAATCTTGTTCTATGTAGTAAAATTATGCATATTGAATATATTAACAATTTAAATAAAAGTTGTTATAATTTCTCAATTATTTTTAAATAACACACTCATTTAGACTTGTCAAACCCATTCTGGTATCTTGAATAAAACATTTGGAGATCTATGTATTACATAATTACAGGCAGTTTATAGCTCTTGAAACTGAAAAATGAAGAACTGAAAAATTCTGTATAGAAAAGATAATTTTATAATAAATATATATATAAGTATATTATATAATAATAAGCATATTCCTCAGTTTATGAAAGTTATTGGGATCTTTAAAACTGTTTATTAAGTGAAAATTCATAAATCAGAAACTTATTTCTCATTAATTTCAATTTAAAACTTTTTAATTGGTTCTTGGATATCAGAAAGTTTCTGTCATTTTCCTTATTGATGTTAAAGCATTTCAAAAGCATTAACATAAATATAATTATTCATACTATAATACAATAGTTTATTATAGATATTATCACTTTAGCTTAATTTTTGCCATTTGACTTTGAATTTCAGAGCCATTAAGTGCATAGTGATCATCAAATTTATGTCTAATAAGACAATAAACTTACCAATAATTGTGATTTTATTTATTAATTAAAAATTTTCATAAATTTATATAATTCTGAAAAATCTTCATTCTGCTATATTATTGGCAAAAATAAATCCAATTTTCTGTAAATTAGTTGGACTTTTTTAATTCAATTTATAAAAATTCATTAATTATAGATTTTATTATGGTTTTTATTTTAATAAAACTAATAGACACAAAACATTTTGCTTATTTAAATCATTAAATTGATTAGATTTAGTATATTGCAATAGAACAACAAAATATTGCCATTGTTCAAACTTATACATAGATAAAAAATATATTAAAAATCTATATATGTGAATTAATATATAATTATTGTTTTATAAAATTAAATAATGTTATACTGTTGGAAAATGCAGTAAATACATTAAGAAATTCATATTATTATTATATTCCAAGCACGGATTCTCTTGTGGAAATAGAATTCAATTTTGTCTTAAAAGAAATGGTGCACAGAGTAAATTTGATACAATCAATGAAGAAAATAAGAAAACTGTTGAATTAAATAGATTTCAGTTGATAATTAATCAATGGTGAAATAATTTCTTCACAAAAGTGAAAATTTTTCTTTATAAAACAAAAAAGTGTAGATTTATTCTGTTTGTTAAAATCAAAAATTTGTTAACTGAGGGTTTACAAACCAAGGGTACCTGTATATAAGTATTATTATATCTTATTTGTATAATAAGATAGGAATTATATATTTTATATTGTTTTTGTGATTGTGTACACAATAGATTCCTAATTAACCTGAGTAGTCAGGAAAACAATTTTCCCAGATAACTGACTCCTGAATAATCTTCAAAATATTGAAAAGATACTTAAAATTCAATTATTTACTTTATGCATTTAATATTAAAAATAAATAAATAAATTACTTTTATA
>AYEL01082577.1:0-43964 GCA_000484575.1 Olivierus martensii
TATATATATATACATATACACAAATACTCTCTTATTTATTGATAAAGGAAACAAGAAATTTGTTTATTTGTTACAAGAAATTATTGCAGTACAGTATTTGTAATTATAATTTTGATTGTCAGTTATCTAAGATATAATAAAGAAACAAATCTAAGGAGTTAAAAATTTTTCAAATATCAAGTATTTTAGTTGTAAATAAAACCCAGTTAAGCTGAAATCTGGATAATTGGGAGTCTACTATATAAACATAGAATATATTTAATGCTTTTTATATAAAATTTTGAAGTTATCTTCTAAAACAGCATATAATTATTTATCAAAAATATTTGCAAAAAATAAGCATTATTAAGTATTTATTTCTGCAAATTACTGGAGAAATTATTATATTTCAAATTGGGAAATTGCATTCACATACAGGTTATTTCTTATATATAGGTATTCCTCCTATAACATGCCTTCGATCTAACACGATTTGAAAATTGCAGAAACCCTCATATAACACTGTACTTCTACTACACTGTTCTTACTTAACACATTTAGAAAATTACGTTTACTCTCCTACAACACAAAACATTTTCAATAATTTTTGTAAATCAATATTAGGGATACACAATACACACAAAATGCAATCATTGAGAAATACTTTGCTAAATTAGTCATAAATGCAATTTTGTTAGTTTGCCATGAGAAGGACGATATGCAGTCTATTTTCGATTTTGATTTGAAATTGAGTATTTGTGTTCCAAACATTCAGTTCTTGGATAAAAATGTTTTTATTCTTCAATAGAGGAATGTGAAAGAGCAAAAAAACTTTTTTATTCATAAGCTGTTTTAAGAATATGTTAAGGAATGATTGTTTTCTAGTGGGTGGTAGTGGTTAAATTACAAATTTCGTAAAAAGAACAGAAGATATAACACAAATTTTAAATGCATAAAAAGTTCAGAAAGTGAAGTTGATATTGTTAAAGGAAAAAATATTCTCATTTTAACGAAACAGTGGTAAGGAAGATATAATTATTATATGAATGTTGTATAGGCTGTATACTTTTTTTTTCGTTTTACGTATATTGGTTTTTTAAGGGCTTACGTATATATTTTATCTTTATGTTTTGTGTTGTTAATATTCTTAATAAACATTTAAGTTTCTTATGTGGAATTAACAAAAGTTATTTGTTTTGAATTGGTTTTGGAATGTAACTCTCCTTTTTGTTGGTTTCACACAACACGGTGTTTTTCAGAAACTGATCTACTGTGTTATAGGAGGAATATCTTTTTTCCTACTGAAGGAAAAATTGAGTTTAAAGAAAATTTTAAAATATTTCTGTTTTAATATGAAATAAAAAATTAATAGTTTAGGCTTATGCTTTAAAAATGATCAAGAGTTAGTAGTTTTAATGATATTTTTTAATAAAATTATATATAGGTAGTTGTCAACTTGCAACAGCTTGACTTACAATGATTCGCACTTACAATGGCCAAAAATTATTATTAAAAATTCCGTAATTCAACTTTGCCACTTGCATATACATACATATATCATATTGCTTTTGTATATGCAAGCACATCTCCATTCATCAGCAAGCAAAGCCTTATTGTATTTGTTGTAACTCTATCATGTCCAGTAAGAGAAATATTATTATTGATGAAAATTCCAACATAAAAAAAGTGAGGAAAGCTTTGTTTAACTGTTTTAACTTAAACCTAATTTATGAAAATATTAAAACAAAAATCAAACAAATCAAGAATTAAAAAAATCCTCGACTTATGACAGAGACATTGGAATGGAACCCTGTTATAAGTTGTGACTTAAGTAAGAGATGTTAGAATGGAATCCCGTCATAAATCAGGGACTACCTATATATAACAGCACTTAACATTATTATGAAAATTATTGCTTAAAAGGAATTGTGATAAATATTTTTGGAAAGAAGAAAATTTTAAAATTCAAATAAATTATTCAAAGTGAGACACATTAAAAGTTTGAAATTAGTTTAGTTACACAAATATTCATATTGTATAATCAATTAAATTAACAACTTGATTGTTTTTTAGTATTCAGCAAGTGATTATTTAATTAGAAAAAACTTTCTTATTAAAATTATAAGATATCTGAATTCTTAAAGTTAGAAAAATAATTATTATCAGATCTTTTACAGTTAAAGTTTAAATTAATAATTGAAAGTTAATGTCATTTTTCTGTAAAAATTCATATGAAATTTTTTCAAACCCAGTATGTATTATAAAGAAAAATACTAAATATTTTACATTATTGGTCATTTGAATAATTTTGTTACATTGTTTTAATTAAAAAATAAAATAAAAATTAAAAAAGATCGGAAGAGCGGTTCAGCAGGAATGCCGAGACCGATATCGTATGCCGTCTTCTGCTTGAAAAAAAAAAAATACTTGATTCTTTGAAAGCAATAATACCATTTGAGGAGATGACTATGGAAGATTTCATGGATGCCTTCCCACAATATTCAATAAATGTGGACAGTCCTACATTCTGGCCACATACACTAGAAGATTTGAAAGAAGCTAATGCTCGAGTTAATATAAAATAAAACAAATATCCATTAATTTGTAAATTGATAGATATATAACAAAATAGATAAAATCACAGAGAAAATAACTGTATATTGTTTAGAAAGTAAGCTGTTCTTTTCAATAAAATAGAAAGGCAAGAAAGACACTATATGTTTGTCTTAATTGAAATTATTTTAAATGTTTCTCATAATATTTTACCTTTTATTATTTTTGATGTTCAAGATTGTTTGTTAAAAATTTTCATATAATGCCTTAGATTTTTAATTCAAAGTTTAAAAATTATTATAAATGGATTTACAGAAATTTAAACATGTGAGAAAACTGTATAGTAGTATTATTTGATACATTATTTATATGGGTCATCAAAAAGTACATCAGATGGAGTAAATATTAAGTATCAAATGTCTTGATAAATGAAGTAATTTCCAACAATATACAATTATAAGAAATTCATTTAATGATACAAATATTTTACAGTTTCTAAAAAGAAAAAATCTACAAGTAATTTTTATATAAAAGAAATATTATTATTTCTTCTTATAAAAATCTGAAAGTTACCAAACTAAATAATCTTAATAACCATAAAGGAAAAATTACAAATTTCAATACAATTCATAAGATTTGTTTTATAATTTTTTTTACATTTTTTAAGAAATTATTCAACTGAGAAAAACAAAATAATAATGCTGATACATCAAAGCAAGACAGAGAAAATAAAAGTGTGTTAATTTTTTCATTTGTATAGCTAAATTATTTTTTGATTCCAAAAAAAAATCTTAAAACTCTTTTGAAAGTCCTTGAAATGTTGGGGATCAGTTGAGGAGAAAAACCTGTAATAAAATGTTTTTCAAACCTATAATTTTAATTACATTTGAGGTCATACTATTAAAAAAGAAATTGAAAATAGGACCATCTTTCTCCTGCTCCATTGTATGAATTAAAAGCAAGAATGTTTGTTATAAAAATTGTTGAAGACAATATATTTATTTTCTTTTTAAATATCTATAAGCAATATGAAGTTGAAATAATCAAAAATCTAAATATCATCCAAATTTCCTATAGGAAGCAAATATTTTCCATCAGGAAATATAATTGAACAGTTATCACTCTTGATGAATTGCATCCTGTATATAAACAAGACATCATAACTATATTGTTAACTGCTAGATTGCTTTGAATGCACCAATTTTCACTCATTTAGTGATTCACACATTCCTTGAATCAAAAACAAATTACTATTTTATATATCATAACTATAATAAAAGAATTTTTTTTAATATATGAATATGATATGAAAAAAGTATGAAATAAAATATTTATAACAATGAATTGACACATCATCTTGAAACAATGACAAGAGAAATATAGTCAAAAATTATGTGTATTAAATGGAGTTTCCTATTAATACATATTACACAAACTTTCATGTATTTTAAACTTGTGTATGCAATAGCTTTAGATAAATAAATAAATATAATATTTAGCAACTAATATACTGTGTAAGATTCAATAATTTCTAAAGCACATAATGCATACAAGATGTTTAGTCATTCCTTCTTATGAAATTTATGATTTGCATGAAGATAGTTTTGACATTTTCAACCTTCATAGTATATGAAATAATTGCATCGTTTTTATCTTAATAAGATTCTGAATTAAAATTGCTTTTCATTAAAAATGCAAAATAAAAGCAAAAAACTACTTACTCTTTAATTAAAGTAAAAATACAAACTTGACCTTAATTACAGTTATCAGATGAAACAATATACAAGGCTTATTACTGGAAGGAGTTTTTATATTTGAAAAATACTCTAAGGAATGGTTCTTTATCATTTAATCAATCATTTACAACTTATTTGTAGTTATATCAGAGTAATGATTATTATATATATAAATTCAATTCAGAAATGTGAACTAGAATTTATTAGAGCCAAGAATAGAAGGAAATACCATCTTTGTATTATTCATATAATGATAATTTCATTCTAAATACATTATTATAGTACATTATAGTGAATTTGTTTGGTAATCTTGAATCTGAGTTCAAAAGTATCTATATTGTATAAAATAATTTAACATTCCTCACTAAAAGGTCTAATGTCATCTAATGTAATTTCACGTTGATGCTGTTCTATACTAGAAACACACCTTCTCATTAGTCTAGCTGAACTTGGAGTATGCATGATCCTAGGAATATCCATGACCATTCTTTGGTATTCATAACATACTTTGGCACTGCAGAGGGGTGTCTCTACTTCATGAGTGTTATTGAACTTACTGTAATCAACGAGATATTCTCCTGTTTCTTTTCGAAAGCTCACTACTTGTTCAAAACGGTGACCCCATAGAATTTCGTTAGGAATATAAGATGATCTGGCTTGAATGGACTGGCCGGTAGATTCAATAGTTCCTTCTAAGATTACTACAATTTCATACCTCTCTCTTAACATATCTTCAGCAGAAAGGGCATAAAAAGGACTGTTACTATCAATTTGATGTACTATAGTAGCTGGCCAAATCAGAAAGACTTGATCTCCACCTTCATCAAATTTTAAATTCAGAGCAGTCTGATAATATGGTATAATTTCGCCTTCTGCTGTGGTTTTTTTTCTGATTAATTGAGCACTCACAGTAGCACCTATAATATGAGATTTTCTCATGTCTCCCACCCTAAACATCAAACAGAGTTTACCATCTCTCAAACATACTGTGGCATAACGACTGAACATCAGTGTCTGTGAACGCTTTTTAGGTCTAGATAATTTGGCAAAGACAATACCTGCCATGAAACATTGTATCATCACTCCAGTTACAGACTGTATAGCCATGATAAAAATTGCTTCTGGACATTCTTCTGTGGTATATCTGGATCCATAGCCTATGGTGTGTTGTGTTTCCACTGAAAATAAGAAGGCAGAAGTAAAGGAATTAATACTCTCAACACACGGTTTCCAGTCATCATCCACAGGATCTAAATCTCCATGCGCCATGCAGATGAGCCACCATATAAGAGCAAAACTGAGCCAGCTTAGTATGAAACCCATTGCGAATACTAAGAGATTCCATCTCTACTCAATATCGACCAAAGTAGTGAATATATCTTGCAAATAGCGTTGACTCCTCTTAGATAAATGAGCCTTTGATAAGTTAACAGTTCCATTTTTCAGCACTATTCGTTTACGAACTCTTCCCGGTATGATTTTGGTATGTTGATATCTAATTCCAGAATTTTCGTCTTTGCTACCCAACGAAGGAGGATTGATCGATGTTGGAGATTGATCCTCAGCCTGGATGCACGAAGAACTCGCATCATTTTCTCCAGTACTTCGAACACCGTTCGGTAAAAGTTCTTGCCACATTGCACCATTATCCGCATCGAAGTATTTGTTCGTTGGCTTGGTATTCATTTCTTCAATAGCAACATAAAGGATTTATCTGTATGAAAAATAAAAATTAATAAAAAATGATAAAAGCCTAGTAAAAATCTTACTCGTTATATATTACAACACTTAAGATCGTGTTATTTTTCTTTCATTACTAATAAATGTCAATTCCGCTTCATATCCTCACTTTAACATAATTATTTTGTACATGTTCAATTTTCCTGCTTAAATGAGCGAATTTAAATGGCTTAAAGTGTAAGATAGCAATCGAGCTACATTATTTTATCTAGAAACTAATTTTGGTAAATTAAACGCAACTACAAACATTGCTTAAATGCATACTTACTATAAAAGTTAAGAACTATATCGCAGAGGTACACGTGCAGATCTGGCATTCGAACCAACCGCCTAGGGCCTCGCGCTTAGGAGGGCCTCGCGCTGCCAACCACGTGGGCAAAAAGTTTCTAATTATATAAATTTAAAAATTCGTATAATTTTTAATTAATTATATAAATTTTTAACCTTAGATTCATATAATTTATTTATAAAATTATGAGGCTTTTCATTGATATTAAGGAGGAAGTTGTTAGAATGAAATACGCAATAAGGTTATTTAATCTTTGTTCTCACGTTTTACACACGACATTTTGAGTTTTTAATAAAATTTCTTCAATTTTATTAAAAACCCAAAAATGTCACAGCGTGCAACGCATCTAGAAACTACTTACAAAAACAAAACTTCGCAACTTCTCCATCGAAACATCTTAGATATAGATGATCAAATGTTTGTTAAATAGAAGCTATAAACACATTTTTTCTTTGGGTTTAATGCTGCTTTTTCCTCGGTGAGGCATACTAATGCCCACCACGTGCCACCTACAACCCTGGCGATGTCAACGTCAGGTGGAAGTTGCGATTCAACGATTCGAGTTCGGACCCTATCTGAAAAAACTTTTTGAAAATTATGAGACTGGAATTGAACCCGGACTTTAAGGATGTATGATTTCACATCATGAAGTTTAATGGGTCAGCCTTTAAAAATACTTGACTTAATTTCAATTAGCATAGGCTCTTGTTGCGCAAATTTATTTAATTGCTCTAAGAATATTTTAAGCTACTTTTATGAAGAAACATTAAGAAAAAAACCTCAAAATTAAAATTAGTTAAAAACCTGCTTAAGATATGGCCGAAATATGCTAAATAAACTTGCAATAGTATCATCAGGTTTAAATTTTGAATCTCTCTGAATTTTCTGAAGAAAAAGAAAACCAGGCCTTACAATGCATTTTCTTTGATATGTTGTTATCAAATATTATCAGATATATAAAAATTATAATAAATCTATAACTCTTCATATTATATTTTTGTCCTTATGAACTCAAATTTTTTCTGTAGATCCCCATATTGTCGCATTGCGTAGGGCCCCGCACTTACGACAGTCCGTTCTGCGCATATGCTAAAACGTTCGTTTTACGAGCGTTACATCGTGTAATTTTATATAAAATATTAAAGAATGCATCAAAAAGATATCCGTTACCTGTTTGCAGTTAGAACTTCTGGACTGGAAACCATTATTTAATGCAAAATGCAAGAGAATTAACTTTGATTTATATCGAAATTTTTTCAGATTAATAAAACGATATATCGTTACTCGGTAAATTCGAACGTTACATAATAAATTTCTTTAAAAACTTTCAGTTTCGTAACATAACCCCGTTCTATTGCAGTGAAGGCTTGAATTTCTACTACCTATGAAATTTCACTACTATTATTTTTAAAAAAAGAACAAAAAAAAAAACAATACATTCCTTCGATATTTTTTAAAAAACAATACTTTTCCGTCAAAAATTTTCTATAGAATAGATACAGACAAAAAAATACATTTTATATATAATAAATATAATTTAATTCCTCTCTTTCAAGGTCTGTTCAATGCTGATGATGATAAACTAGAATAATGGATTAACAATAACTTCGATTGCAGGAATTTTTTCGCTTTTATGTAAAACCTTGACATCTTTTTCTCAGTCGTAAAATCTAGTTTTGTATAGTAAAATCTAGTCTATACTCGTTTAACTTTCCCCAAAATTGCCTTTAAACAGGAAGGCAGATGAGATGATTTATGTGACCATTGTTTAATATTGTCCACTTCATTGTCCATTCAACTTTCAATTTTTTTTAATGGAACTTTTACTTAATCAGAAAGGAAACTTGCGGACGTCACACTTTAAAATAAATAAAAAAAATTCCCGATTACGTAACCTTTCCAGGATTTTTTTTTAAACGACGTGTGTACGGGCCAAAACCCGATTACTGGTAACAAAAATAATGATTCTTGTTTAAATTTTTCAAACAGATAAAAATGTTTTTTACGTTCGTCCTTTGATCTCTAGAGTCGTAACTCTTCCAGACGTTTATTAAAATAATTAAAAAGCAAACAAATTAATGTTTCAACAACTGCATTATCAGCTGGGAATTATCGTTAGGAAGTAACTCTTTAGCGTTGTTACGAGAATTAATATTTTTTTAAGACGTGACGTAACCGAACTTTTTCGTAACCTTTAAAACGAATGCTTTTGCAGTTTTAGTCGGGACGATGTTGCACCTGATTCGGAATAAATTTTGGCGTTTAATCGTACGGAACGGATCCGTTCTGATGACGTCATTAGCCCGAGATTGATCAAAACTCCGTTCCGATGACGTCAATAGCCTGAGAAAGATCAAAAAATGACGTTTACGAAAGTGTCGGCACATGTTCGATATGGGTTAAAAGTTCCTCAAAGCGTGGCAAAACGAATTAATAATATTTTTGCCTCGTTAGGATAAAATGCTAAGATGTAAGAAAGCGTGTTATTAATTAAAATTAATGAATCTGCAATATTATTATTATTATTTATTTTTACAGTGGATACGAATTAGTGGATAGGCAAGTTTTGTTTACTTGCATAAAAACTCGTGTAATGACTTTGCATTTCGATTCTATCCGAGGATTAGTACCTTTGAATGTTATTAAAATCAAAAATCTAATCCGTTCCTGTACAGAAAATCAAGTTTTTGCATCTATTTTACGCTCAGATGCGGATTAGAGATGCTTAAAAAAACTGTTTACACGGTATTGCCGACGCTGGGAACAGCATAACAAGTTAAACTACTTTTTTTTAAATCGTTTTTTCGAGCAGAACCACGCTATAGTTAGTTTATTAACAATAGAACAAATACAATTACTTACAGATTAGAAAGTTTCGACGTTTTTTTGGATGTGCCGAACATCAACAGCGTGCGAAAGTTTGGTTAGTAAGAGTGGAAGTATCATCGGTTAGAGTCTACCATAGCATTGCTGAAATACGTAAAACGCCTCGCGTTCATCCTCTTATCTGATTGGTCATCTGGTTTGTGATTTATACTTATAAAAGGCCTATCAAGAATTCATTCATCGCTCTTCGATGAATTTTTACCACGAGCGGTAAACTCGACTGGCGTATAAACTGGAATATAAGAGTTTAACTCGTTAACGAAGGCAATAACTTTATTTTTCTTTATCATTAACACGTTTATGGTTATAAAACGAAATGTTGAAACTTTAGAAAACTATTTAAAATCCGTTTATGCGCCTACGAAACGGTATCGTTTTACTTTCTAGCGAAACGAACGGTAATGAAATGAGTGTTAAATAACTCAAACAACTTTTTAATTTGAATATGTGTCATTCTACAAGTTTTTTAAAACAATAAAATAATCATTAAAGTGACGTAATGTGACATTAAGGAAATCATTTGTGAATAAGTGACAGTAGAAAATATTTTCTATTCTTAACTTCTTTCTACGCCACGAATTTTTTTTTTTTTTTTAATTATTAATAAATTTTTTGTTTTACAGATGGAGGCGAAGCGCCTCTCGCGCCCGTTCTCATCCGAAATTTTTACGCATGCTCGGAACGCATCGTCACCTGACTTCCACCGGCACGTGACCTTGACATGCTGTCACGACCGAGCGAGCGAGTAAAAGTTGTTTTATTTTTACCCCCCTCGCGTATTTGGAGATGACGTAATGGATGTTTACAAAAATCCGTGCATTAATTTACTGTCTTCATCAATAAATGTCGTCGGAAACTAAATTTCGCGTGTAACGAGATTATAATGCGATCCTTATCGAATTCGTAATTCTTTTTAAACGTGTCGCTTTTAAATAATAAACGCCATCTGTTGGCGAATTTTGTTGTTATAGATCGTTGCGACAAGGGAAGGAACCCAGTTACACATCCTCTCCTAAATAATAGAGGCTCGTACATCATCATTACGACGTCACATCACTGATATCCTCTGCTCCTGTTTTCTAATTACGCCCATTATTTAAATCGAAATAATTAACGATAAATCTTTTATTGTTTTTTTTTGTTAAGCATCCTGTGCACGGGCGTAATCGCCAGTGACGTCACTGCTTCCTCTAACTCTCTCGTATTAATAAAATACGAGACATTTAAATAAATAATAATTATATTTTTGGTCAATAGAATATAAACAATATTTTTCCTACAAAATAAATTATATGCATGCTATTTATGACGTCTTTAACCAAGCGATAACGGAGTGGCGCCATCTGTTACTCAAAAATAAAAGAAATTAATTAACGTCATCAATCACGTTATATTTTTATCATCGACATATTAACATATTCGATTAAAAAAATAATAGAAAATATCCGTGCAAGCTTTTTTTATTATTATTATTATTTATAAGCATAATTTTCTTTAATTATTTTGATTTTAATAGCGATGATTATCTCTCATTTATTAATATCGGTTCAATTAATAAGCATTTAAATTTATAGCATTATACAAACACGTCAATATTAATAATAACAACACGAGAAAATATAAATTCGTGTCAAGGTTACAAGATTAGCAAGGTTAACTTGCGATACAAGAGGAAGATAATCTCATTTTCTCGCTAAAAATATAAGTAATAATTAAAATTTTCTTAAAACACGAACTCTTAATCTTTGGTTTAAAAAAAAATTAAAAAAAAAAATGCGCGCTATTTTCCTCGTTTATCTTGCATTAATCCAATTTAGATAGATCTTATCTCTCCCTAGAGATTTACCGAAAATTTATTAGAAAGTAGATAAGTAAACCGAATATTTATCTTGTCACTTGTTGGATATAAAAATGAAATTTATTATTGTATTGTACATATTTTGTTTAGAATTATCCGCCGTATTTAAACAGAATTATATAATAATAATAATTATTATTATTATTCAAAAACTTGTGTACATATTTAATTATCTTACTTATTATATTTAAATAATTGAATACGTTAAGTACTTTAAAACAATTGAATAATTTATAAATGAATGAGATAATAAAATAATAGAGAGAGAGAGAATTAATTAGTTTTGTTTAAAAATAGTTTATTCTTTTATTAAAATTATTATTATTGATTTTTTAAATATTTTTACATAATAAAACTTGCGTAACGATAAAGTTTTGAATGAAGAATTCGCATTCTTTCAGAATCGCGACGCGTCCGACGCGTGGCTGTCGCGACCACGACCGCCTCTCTCAAATTTCGGCATTCTATAATATTTACACTTGCCATGTTCTTGTAGAGGATAGAGAACATACTGAAAGAATGTCAAGATAGGTATCGTCATCGAGGATGAACCTGTCTTGTCGAGATAGATAATCGCAGAACACTTGTCGCCGTTTCGCGTCCTGAATATAAAAACTTTCCAGAAGATAAATTTTTACCTATTTTGTTTTCTGAACTTTATGAACTCATAAATTAAGCTGCAAAAAAAAAAAAAAAAAAAAATGTATATTATTGTATATAAAAGTAATGTATATATTTATTTATTTATTTACCTTTTTTGCGACGTATTGAGACATTCTGACTGTTTTGAAAACATTTAAAAAGTTATTTTTTCGTCTAACATTAACACCAGTAATTTAATTCGTGGTTAACACAATATAATTAACTTGAAAATAACTTTTTAAGTGAGAAATTATGATATTTTAAGCATTAAAACATAAAAGATAAATGTTTGTTTAGTTAATTAGGGTCATTCTAATTTAGAATTATTTTTAAACGGCTGGCGTAAACTTCGTAATATAAATATTCATCAAGACATGATAGTTTTCAACACTTTCGTGATTATATTTTTTCTTGTTTTCTTACCATGTTGTTTATTGTACAGTATTTTCTGCATCCTTCTTTGTCTCGAAATTCTGTTGTGTTTCCACACATGTATATTTTACGTCTATATCAGTATACATATATATTTTTTCCTATCTTATCACGGATGTACTCCTCTGTCGTCTCGGACTTTTTACAGATACCATCTTTTTTTTCCTTTATCTTTCGTGATTATTTTCAGAATTCTCTGTGGGTTTAATCGGCCCACAACTAAAGAAAGCCCACACAGTCCAGTTTGTGGGCGTTCGAGACCTACAGAGAATCCTTACTAGACTTGATTTCTCATCGAATGCATCATAGAACCTTTTTAGGGAACTGGTGTCATTTGTAAAGAAGCCCGACGAACTCCTTTTTTTTATTTTTGAATTTCCGTCTAAGTCTATCGAAGTTACTAAATTTTATCTTAAAATAAGACTTTTTCTTTTAACTAAGGCGTCAAAGCTCCATTTTAAAACTCTTTTGGAAGTCGGATTGCGGCATGCTTCCATCTGGCGAGGAATTTTAAAACTTTTAATGGTTTTCATAATAAAAAAAAAAAGGATAGGAATTTAATAGCGAGTGTTAAAAAGTTTTAAAATTCGTAAGGGGTTATAAAAACAATAAAACAAAATAAAAAATTTCCCACATCGAATAGAGGGTGAATGACTGGAAAAAATGTAATTTTATTTGTAGCGTAAAATTTCATGCTCGTTATTTTCATAGCCGCAAATTTCGCGTTTTTCTTCTTTTAACTCATTGCATAAAGGTTGAAACTCACAAATGATCACTACCACCTTTACGAATTTATTTATACTACATTTTGCATTTATATCACTGGTGTAAATTAACTCTTATCCGTTTAATTTATGAAAATTTTAAAAAATTTTTTAAAATTTAAATAAATTCAAATTTTTATTAAATATAACTTTTAATTTATGAAAATTTTAAAAAAATTTTTTTAAATTTAAATAAATTCAAATTTTTATTAAATATTACTAAATTTTATATAGTAAAATTTAAGATTAATGTTTCAAAAATTAGTTAAAATTGATAATAAATATATATAATTTTCATCCCGAGTAGTATGCCATCTATCGTTTAAATCTAACGCTATTTATTTATTTTTATTTTTATTTTTTATTCCTTCCTAATCGCGAATATTTACAAATGCGCGTAAAGATGTATTTTAAATAAAGTAATAAAAAGCTAGAAATTAATAATAATAATTCATTGAAATAGGAGAAAATAGTGAAAGTGTTCTTGACACAATTACTAAACAATACTGAAAGAATTTTAACAAGGTGTTATTATAGAAAGAGAGAGACACACAGAACTTCATCCTTGGGAAAAAGAAGGAATAGTTTTATTCCCATTATCTTACTCGTTTGTCCTCAGGCCATTTACGTAACGCTGACCTGTTGTTGGGGTGAATGTCTCGAACGTTGGTTCCTACACTCACTTGTCCCAGTTTACTCGAACCTCATTCTGAAAACCAACGGTTTATTCATTAAAAAACTCGCATTTCAAAAAAAAAAGAAAAAAACACGACACTGAGTTTTATCGAAGAGAATTAAACTCGAGAAACATCTATTTAAAGCAATTATATAATAATAATAATAATATTTTCAGGGTGTGGTTGCAGTGTCGTAGTTCTGCTTCGCTACGTAATTTTTGATTAAATGACCTCAAAACCTTTCAATAAGCTGGAAAAAAATAATAATAAAAATATGAATGTAGTTGTTATTAAGAATGCAAAAATGAACGTGTCTGTTGTGTTCTTCTTTTATAAAAGGGAAACCTTAGTCTTTGGAGAAACATAATAGCCTCATTTCAATCTTATCTCTATCACATGGCCTGCTCATCTTAACAGATGGACTTATCTGAAAAGATAAAATGACAGGGGGGAGAAAAACAAAATTTTTATAAAATTTACTTTGCATTAACGTTGTAGGTATGATAGAAGTTTATTGCGTTAAGAAACAACTGAAAGTTTACGTTTGATTGAAGATTATTGAGCTTCGAAACGGTAAAATTTACACTAATGGAATTTGACACTTATTGTATCTCAAAATGTTAAAAAATTAATCTTATTGCGCTTCGAATTATTAAAATTTACACTAATGGAATTTGACACTTATTTTATCTCAAAGAAGTTAAAAAAATTAAGCTTATTGCGCTTCGAATTATTAAAATTTACACTAATGGAATTTGACGCTTATCACAAATGAAAATGATTTAAAAAATTATAGGAAAATTTAATAAAAATGCTTATTTTGTGTCTAGATAAGATGATGATGTTGATATAAATTTTTGATTAATTTTTATGTTTTTTTATTCACTGAAGCATGTTGCGCCTTAAAAACAGGCAAAATTGCATTTACACATCAGGAAATGAAGAGAAAGAGTTACGAATAACCCCCACAATTTTTTTTTTTTTCAATAATCATATTGCACATCCGGAAATGAAGCGAAGGAGTTGCAAATGAGTCCCACAATTTTTTTTTTCAATAATCATATTGCACATCCGGAAATGAAGCGAAGGAGTTGCAAATGAGCACCAAACAGTTTTTCAATATAGAAATATACATTTTTAATGAGATGGTGATCACGATAATGATGACGATTTTATCATCATAAATTCAACGCCATCTGTGGAGTAAATATAAAATTATAGCTACAACTGTTTACCGGCCTCTTAAAAATATGCAACAAATTACAACTGGGGTTGTGATGTAACCCTGGGCTGTTTGAGAGGAACCACGAATATCTTTAACCGCGTCACGTTTTTTCACTGCGTCTTTTGGCCATGACTTATCTTGGTCACAGATCAGTAATTGATGCCTCCTCGTATAGTTAGTTACCTTAGACCATGTTCTAACATTAGGTTATTGAAATCCAATGATTATTTTAAACAAGAGAACGTGAGGTTTACATTCCAGACTGTCAAAACGGTTTTAAACGTTCCACTACCGATTAAAAAGTAATTCCTCCTCGCGATTTTTTTTTTTTATACATCACGGTCGAGTGCGACCGCTTAAGCAAAACCAGCGTTAAAACAACGGTAAAACGACCGTAAATTAACCGATAAAAGGCATTAATTTTACGAAATAAAGCGGAAAATTAAAGTTAAAACCCTACAACGCAATTAACGCAAGTGCGATATACAATATGGTAACTGTAGCTTCGAAGTTTCGCGGAGATTTTTAATGATTTTCGAGAGACGGCCATTTTCTCTCTCTCTCTCTCTCTGATTTGTGTAAATAATGCCTTTGGATTGTAACGTGATAACTTGGTTCGTGTATCGGTCAACGATGACACAGGGATGTTGTTGGGTGTGATGAAGCAGCCAATGCGCGAATGAGATGACGACAGTGCAGGATGTTCGTGTTCCGCCATGTGGAAAATGATGAACAGCAAAAACATTTGTCGTCCTTAATGACAATATATCGATGATTAGACGATGATGAAAGAAACCAGAGCTCTGAATGGATTGCATGACAGTGCATTTAATCCATTTTCTACTTAATTAATCACCCGACTTTTTTTAAATAATACGTTATTTGGATAAATTGCTAAATTACTTGACGAAACTGGCTTGGCGCATTTCTTCACAGGATTATGTAATTGTGAGATAAGGATATATATGAATAGACCTATTTAATTACATTTTTCGTCAAGCTTCCTGAATATTACTCAGGAGTGGATGTAAACCAGGAAAGTTTCATTCAAAATATGGTAACATCTTGATCTCCAGACTGACCCTACAACATTTCACCATCTGCTGCTCTCTTCTATCTCTCATTTTATGCATGATGTAGCATTTAGAATAACCTCATCTGATGCTCTTCTCTTTACAGAGTATCCAGAAATATTTCGCATTTAAATACACATTATATCTCTTAAGATCCCTTTTAAGAAATATTTTTATCGTTTAATATATATATTTATCTAAAAAAC
Organism: Olivierus martensii; assembly: GCA_000484575.1. Lineage (NCBI taxonomy): Eukaryota > Metazoa > Arthropoda > Arachnida > Scorpiones > Buthidae > Olivierus > Olivierus martensii. Next base: position 16,061 of record AYEL01082577.1, read on the forward strand.
TCTAGAGAATTGAACCAAATCTAGAAAGGAAAGTTTATTTTCATCACTTTCGGATATTTTACCAGATCGTTTGCCTTTTAAAGTTTAACATTCTTTCCTTTCGCTCGTACGTCGTAAATCATCAGGCTGTCCTACAATTAGTCACAAAATTAGGCCAAAGAAGATGGAAAGAATAATTCTTGTAGGTCGAAGGCCTAGCAAAAATTGCTTGAAATAAGCTCTTGGCGCTCGGGGGCCTTTCCTCTTGAGCAGGTGTTCATCACAGATGGAGATGCATTAATTTTCGGTTTTGTTAACGTATTCGACTTACCGCATATTGCGATATATAGGCTACGTTTGCTTTTTATTCTCTCGGTTCTAATAATAGAAACTTCATTAATAACCTTGCCTACAAAAACGTGAATTAAGCACACTTCATATTCCATTATCCAGATTGTTTTCCATCGATTTTTATATTCCGCCCGAATCTGGAGCGCAAAAATGGACGTTAAATTTTGCCTCAGAGTGTAACAAGATATTTTTCGACTTGATAAAATAAAAAAAAGTGTTTCTTGCGAAATCCCTGTGTTTACCAAAACTCCATAAAGATAAAACTTAAATCCTGGAAGAGTTTTCGAATTTGTTTATTTTCTAAAAAGAAAACTACAAACATTTTCGAGTTAATATATTTACATTTATTTTTAAAAATTTTACACAAAAATAACTCAAGTTTATTATTATTACTATAATTAATAAAGAAAATTACATATTTTTCTAACCTAAATAACAAAAATCACTAAGTTTGCTAAAAAATTCTTCAAAATATTTACAAATTTAGCAAACATGTTAACAGCAATTTTCAAATGTTGATTTTAAACACAATTATCTGTTTAACTTTCGTCTACTTAAATTATAACTGTTTACATTTAACTAGTTTTTACGAGTCAAAAAACTGAATTTGTAAAAATTCGCACCGATATTACTTTTCTCCATAACATAATACAGAACAGCGTTAAAAAAAGCAATAAAAAAATATAAGATAATCTCGTATATTTTGATATTTTTCTCCCCCAACGAAAATGCTATTTATTTATCTTACTCGGAGGAGTTTGCAGATAGAAATCCAAACATCTGCTAGTATTAGCTCTCTTCGCGTACACATACAGTATACTGCACTCTCTCTACTCAATACTCCGAACTGACTAGTGAAAAATGGTTTCCTGCCACTACACGTGTTTTCTGTATAATTCTACTCAAAATAAACATTATTTCGACTTCCAAAATTGTATAAAAATCGTCGCGAAACGGGATATCTTTCTTTTTTAGCGAAATTTACGGCGTGTTTGTTGATTAAAACGCGAGCGAACTCTGACACTGCAGCATCATCTTGTACCGTTTTATATCTAAGATAAAAAGTACGCTTCGAATGTAGCACAATAGTTATCTATTTTCTATAAGAACAAAAACATTCTATTTATGTTCTTATCTCGCACCGATCTTCGCTTCTCCATTTACACTTAATCCAATCAGTGGGGTGTATGTTTACGTTCTGCACAAAGCTAGCATTATATGCCATATAAAGATAAATATTTTCTATAAATTATCAAGGACATATTGGTAAACCGAATCGGTTGTGTGACAAAATAATGCACTAGAATATTCGCTCAGACGGCTAAATATAAGTCACCTCTTAGCTTAAGCTATAACTTATATTTAGCATTCCTTTAAGCAATGTTTGATTGGGGGGAGAATTATTTTTCCTGGTTCGTCCGGTTGCCATACATTAAAAAGAGTTCAAGTCGACAGAACAACAAGGAAACAATTAATGCCGCGTAGTAGTTCGGTTTCCGAACGCTCGGTTTTCGGAAATACGAATAAAAGAACAAAATACGAGAGATGTGTGACGTAAGACTATTGTGCGTTTTCGTGACGCGTCGTATTACGTATACCCGACGCCGCCGCTCTCTCGTGATATTCGAGAATTTCTCGTTTTGTTGTTGTTTTCGGGAATTTGTCCGAGTTATCGAAATTTATTAGAGAAAAAAATGTGTTCATTAAATTTTTAATTAATATCTTCTATAAATATTAGTCGGAAAGGTCACAGACCTCGTCTGACGTGTTTATGTTTGCCTTCTACGCTACATTTGGTCTAGTTTTTCATATTTGAAACCTGTTGTCACCAACATTGTTATTGGAACGGAGACATAGTCCATCTTTGTGATGTTGTTTTGTTTTTTTTCTTCTTTTTTCGCGCGCTACGGTTTTTATTTTTTTTCTTTCTCCCCTTTTAAAGATCTCGTTTGTAATGAATGCGTATAAGCTCGTCGAACACTCCAACACCTTTTTAGTGTCATTGGAGATAATTAAAATGCAAATGAAATATTCGCACGTCTACTTTTATTTAAAGTTTACGGATTTAAATAGCGATAAAATCGATAAATTCGAATTTAAAAAAAAAATATATATATATTTTTTTTGTTTAAAATCTAACTGGCAGAATGTCGCGGAAGTTACGTTTACATTTTATAAAATTGTTATCATTTTTAAAGAATAAAAAATATTGTTTGAATTGCGTAATATATTAAAATAAAAAATTGAAGACGAAATATTATAATAATAGTAAAAATTTAAATAAAAAATAAAATTCGTAAGCAGACGACATTTGAAATTCAGACGCGAAGAATGTTTTTCAATACTTGATTGGTGGATTCAAATCAGATTCAAATAGACGCGCATCGTTTGTGCGTGTTCATTGTTTTGTGATGTTTATTTTTTTTTAATTTTAAATCCTTTTAATCGATTCGCGCAAATCATTATTAAATAATTATTATTATAGATTACAAAGCAAATATTAATTTATAAACGACGAGTGCATTGCCTTCGGACGGGAAGAGAAACAAAAAACAAACAAGCAAAACAAAACAAAATCTCTCCCAGAACAGATTCGTGAACAATTTATTATTTCCTCGAGTAATTATGAAATATGTAAAATTTTGCATGGCTTTGTTTGTCCGTCGCACTTACAAATCGCTCCAACAGACCATAAAAACGAGCAAAAGAGAATTTTAGAGGACGATGGTATGGGAAAACAGGGCGCATGCGCGGCAGACGAGAGAGCGCGGAGTCGAGGCTACACGACAGATCGGCAGCTTCAAAGCGGAGAAGGTGCGACTTTGTGTTACAACTCTCTTCTAAACTGGACGTAAATGTGCTGAAAAATCGTCTATACTTAACTTTCACCGTTTTAGGATTAGTGTTGTGTGTTATGTACGTGGTTTACGAAACGGCTGGACTATGTAAAGAGTCGGAATACCATGGGGCCCGTCGTCGTCCGTACCTGTAGTTGGCTCGTCCCTCCTGTACTCCACTAGTGTGCTTGCACGTGCGGGCGAGAAGTCGCTGCGATCCTCCACTGCTCTATCCGCCCCTCCTCCACTTTATAAGCTATGTTTATGAAAATATTACACGTGGGGTGAGTTCTGCCTTCTTTTTTTTTCTCTCCCCTCTTCTCGCTAATCCATCCGATAAGAAATGAGCGGATTGAAAACCGACTGCAAGAAGTTCTCTCCGAATATATTCAACAAGACCAAATGTCAGAATTGCTTCAGAACCAAAGATGCCCACTCTGCCGAAGCTTTAGAGTGCAATAGGGTGAGTATGGGCGGTTTGTTATCTACTTTAATTAACTTACTAATATACGGATAACATTCGAGCGAAAGTTAAGTGTTGCACCTGTATCTCCCGACATGCATTGCGTCGACCCTCCTCCTACAGCACGTGTGTAGGACAGGAAACTGGTTGACAACTCTGTTTGCGACATTGTCTACGACCTGTGAATATTATTGCTACCTTTTTTTGACACTCTACGATCTAAACTTTACTATTTTAAAGAAGTAGGCGTTCCATTTACGTATTTAGCAATTTTTTTCGCACTCGTGATGCATGGATAATTCGTCGAAACGTTGCAGGATACGTACAGTTCGTTGCGAATACATCTGTATACTAATCTCTTTTTTAGTCGGTAGATCTTTAAAATAACGTGTTTTCTTAAAATAAAAAAACAAACTTTTACAGTAACAAAAATTTATAAATATTTAAGTAGGCGATGGTGATTTTTACGAGGTGTTTTGCATATGCTGACAGATGGCTCATTGGAATCTCCTTTTTCCCGAATTTGTCCTTAAAAGGTCACGTTGGGTAGTCGGTTAAGCTATCTGAATATAAAGTGAGCTTCTGAAGGATACACGCTATTTAAAATCCTCTAAGAATAGCGTAGGTCGTTAATGTAAAAATCATCAATAATATGTAAAGAAGCTGAGATCATTCAAGTTACTGAAGCGTAGATCGATCTCGAGAACAATTTTCGGATATGAATCCTGTACTTTTATAAGTATAACTTCTTTCTATTGGTTGCATCTTTTTAGTTAGAAACCTGTTCCATTGCAGGAAAAAATTCTGTTGATATGGCTTACATCTCACTGGTTTTGCTTCCTGTACTGACTTGTCATATGCTCTAAGGCTTCGAGTTTACATCGATACTTCCTGGATGTACAAGTGTACGTGTTTTCATATTTTCATGTGGCAACTTTCAGCTGGATCGATAAACCATCACAACACGTCAACATTTATTGCAAAAATTGTAAACCACTTCGGTCTAGAATGCCAAATAGCATCGATCACATACGTGTTCGCATATATATATAAATATTTAAAAAAGTCGCGAAAACTAATATCGCGATTTATACGTTATCAAAACACGATAATTCACGAAAGCATTATGACTTACGACGAGACGTTTTGTGCTCTTTTCTTGAATTTTATCGATTGTTTACCGGGATCGATATCAAGAAACTTAAACGAGAAGCCAAGTTTAAAATCTCACAGGAGTTTCATTCTTCAAAACAGGATTTAAAAATTATTCAAAGGGAGTATTCATTTTTAAAACTTAAAAAAAGGAACTAGAATATTTCGTTCCGCTACTTAACCGAAAGTTATAATAATCCTTACATTTTTTGAAGTGCTCTTGTGCAGTCAGTGTTTATAAGATCGATTCTATATTTATTCCTGTCGATGGACTCTTATGTTTAGTGACCCGGGCACACTTCCAATTACGTCAATTAGTCTTGATGTATGTTGGGTTGATTAACAGTATCCGTCATTACGAATTCCTGTAGGATTTTTTTTATGCAGTTCGAACCGGCATCCTCTTCGCAGCCCCCAAACTTTTCGATATCCGTTCTGCAGTGGTGTCAGGGATAACAACTTTGTCATCTGATTGACCCGGAGGTCAAACCCATGGTGAATGATAAAAGGAGAAACTGGCTGTAACGATCCGGTTGGGTGATATGGGTCATTTTTCGAATCTACTACGTTTTGAACTCGCTTCCAGTTCTTGTAAACATCTTTTTATCACCATGTTTCAGCACAGTGATGCGAATAATTGATTTGTTCTGGAATTTAAAATTCATCTCTGTCTTTACGTATTACCTATTAGAAAGTAATACGTAGTGGTGGTAACTATCATCGGGCCACTCGTATGTCCTCGATAAATCGCCAGACACTTTTTTTTCGTCACTCGATTGCCATCTGATACGCGCACGTGATAATTATACTTAGTTTAGAAGACATAAAAGGAAAAAAGTAGACGATAAATATAGATCATAAGCGAAGGACGCGATGGAAGGGTATTGAAAACGAAGATGAACTTGGGAACTTCTTGTGTTTACATTCTTTCTTAGCACACGAGACATTTGTTTAGCGGACGAGCAACGACAGATATGGAGCAGATCGTGTTACGGAGCAGTAACAGTTACGTCAGCTCCGAAGAGAGCTCTCTCCTCTTTGGGTGGAAAAAGTACTGTATACGAAATGTTGCAATTCGCCCTGCTTCCGAAAAACACCCTGTTTTCGTTCCAGCCCACGTTTAGTAAAAACGGCACCTAATTAGGATTTAGATGGAATAGGGGTGTTTATACCTATTCGTATTGTCTACTAGGCAGAGCTTTCTTTACGCTAGCAATTCCTGTGTGACGTCACCGTCCGTCTATCCGCTTCCTATGCAGATAACGCAACGGGACGTCTACTTTCACTTAGGACGTCCTTGGAAAATAGCAAAGGGTGAAACTTTTAACAACTATTCTCGGACAAACCTCTGGTTTCTCGAGATCGAACGTGAAACGACTTCTTCGAAAAAGAACACGTAAAAAAAGAACACCCCGAGGGTTTTCCGCCTTCCCTTTTCTTTTCGACCCCCCTCCGGTTCTATGGCCTGCAATTCTCTCTCTCCGTATTTGGTGGATGGTATGTAATCTATCCTGAAGCCGTCCTTGCTATGGGACGTTTCTTTCTTTTTTTTCTGTGAACGACGTGGTGAAAAACGACGAACTGACTTGACTCGACCGGAGAGAGAGAGAGGGGGGCTGCAGGACCACTGTCAAGGTCACGCTAGTAAATGCACTTCGCTACACTGCAAGTTTTTACTCCTCTGGGATTTCGTCCTTCCTGTCTTCAAAGATAATTTTCTTAGGCTAACAATAGAAATTTACCAGCTTCCCCACTCCATTTACCATACGTTGACATTCAGGAATTCCAATTGAATATTACGTTCGGTATCATTCGAACGGAATCCCATCAAGAGAACATTCGTACCATACCTCGTTAATATGAACAACGGATCTTCCTGGCTGCGTGAATCTATATTTACAGGTCACCTCACATCACTAATTCCATCCACTAAAAAGGCTTATCCAGTTGGCCTCGGGGTCGAGAGATCGCTGACTCGTTAGTTTTTTGGTAGCACAAATCTTGGGATTGTTGTCCGTAGATACTGTAGTTTGTCGAACCGTATGCTTCAGCTGTATTAGCTGCCTTTTTTTTTCTAATGCAGGATCTAACCATGCGTATCGAACTCTCAATACTGTACTTGGGACTGGGTTACATTAGTGTGCCAGACTAGACTCTTTTATGGTTTTTGCCCGGCTACCCTGATAATTTGCAAAAATATTCCAGTTTCCCCACAAAAGTATGCAACTTTAACAACCGCCACTGAATTTATTAGGTAGAGAAAGTCATTAAATTGCTTTAACCCACTATATAATCTTTTAAAGATAACTAACGTAGGATACTGCGTGTTTGTTGCCCACGTTTGCGGTATCCGGTGCTAATTATCTGCATAAGGAGGTTGACAAGTCGAAGTTTCAAATTTATCTGCACTAAACCCATTAAGTAAGGCCGTTTTTTATAAAATATATATATATACACACACACATACACCGACGGGGATTAAGTAACTGAAGCATTTGCAACGGAAAAGAGGATATGTAACTCAAACTGCAGAGCGTATACTAGACGTCAGGAAAAAGTTGAGACTATAATTATTGCCAATTAAGTCTTCACATTCCGCTTTTGTGCTTCAATAACTCGTCGTCAGCATCGGAAAGACCGTCGACTATACACGTCCGTTTAAGTAGATTGATGTGTTTGTAAATTTATCAATCTATTTTACTGTTTTATTATTTTTAAATTTTCTGTAGAATGGGGGAAATAATAATAAAAAAAAAATCCGGAAAATGTCATTCATTGGCCTTAATAGATAATGTCTGCAAAGTTTCAGGAAGAAATATTTAAAAGATCGGAGTCGTTAGCCTCGGGCTTTTTAAGCTAAAATTAGCATTCGTAGTTTCATTAAACGTTCCAGACTGCGTTATAAAAGATGTCTTCGATTAAATTAAAGAAAACATGCTTGAAGTATGCTTCAATGAATATTAAATTAATGTCATGTGGATGCGAGAATGAGGAAATAGCATTTTTATTTTTCTTGCGACATTTGTTTCTGTTGCTATTAAGATTTTGTGCCTATATAATGCGCACGTGTTTCACATCGTTAGGCGTCTGAAGTATATTCTTCTTTTTAAATCGTGATGGGTTGTTACGAGTTTTGCATCTTCTTCCGCGTATCTACCGGGGCCAAGAGGTCCGACGTGTGGGTGGAAGCTCGGAAGTTTAAAGTTTGTAACGAGTTTCCGTACGGAATATTGTCGTCTGTGTGACATCTCCTCCGGTGTACGGAATGTTGCTAACCTCGACCCACATCCTCACGTGATTCGCAAGGTGACTGTCAAGATTATTACCATTTTACTTCGAGAGAGAAGGTATTATGTACCATTTACATCTGTGTAAAATTCGAACTATGCAATTTTATTATTATTATTTTTTAAAGAATCTAGTTCATTACTTCATACGGAGATTTCGAAATCATTACACGATAATTCAATATCTATCAGAAAAATAGGCGGGATAAGATTATTTGGAGATTACAAAGAACTACGACCGCTTAATTGCAGCGTAAATACGATAGATAACTTTATCACGGATTTTTTTTAACATAAAGGTAGTCGTTGTTTTTTGCACGTAGGCCCATTCCTATCAGTACACGTGATGTCGTTGCCGAACTTTAACAACTCGAACTGAACATTATTTCTTATACTGTATAAGTAGCTAAAATGGAGATAGTCTAGTAGGAAACTCATTACACAACAAAATTTTGGTTGGTTTTTTGTTTTTCTTAAATACCTCTCCTCCTAGGAGAGGCGGGATTGATATCAGCTTATAGGAGCGGTTTGTACTTTGATGTGCGCGATTGTAAACAGGAAGTGGATTGCCCTAAAGCGGAAATTTAAATACAGTTTTGTTAAATTGTTGATGAGACAAATAAGTTTTAAACTCTCCTTGAAGTACTTTCTCCTTGACGTTAATCCCGCACTGGCACGGTCGGTAGCCTTCGTTCCGATTGGCTATCGATTTTTGCTGCTGTCCTCTCATCTGATACGGAAAAAAAAGAGACGACCTCACGAAAAGCGATCCCCTGTAAAACTTTTTTTTTAAAATCTAAACGTATGTTTATATACGTCACAGAATTTTCGTAATACAAATTTTTATTATTATTAATTTATGCAAAAAATGTTAATGTGCGAAACTCGACGTGAATTTCAATAAACTTTTTTCGTACTATCGATTAAAAAAATCGACGTAAGCAAGTAACATATATACTGTATTTGAATTTTTTTTTAAATAAGATTTTTATCATTATCGAATGACGTAAAAATATTGTAATCGATAGTTTTTTTTTTCTTTTATTGGCGAATCTACGTAAAAAATTATTACGAAAATATTTTTTATTTACTGTTGGTCGGTAAACTGAAGTAAGGAATTTGCATAAAAATTCCAATGTAATGGAGAATTTTTACCATTTTGCAGCGTTTGATGAAATACATAATTGCAATTGATCATTTTTTTTAATTGGTTAGAAAATCTGCAAAAAATAATTATTACGAAATCGATTATTTTCACTATTGGTCAGATAAATCGACGTAAGAAATTAAAAAAAAATCGATTTTTACCATTTATTAGATTAATTGTTAATAAAACGCATATTATACTGCAATAGATAGGCTAACATAAAATAATCGTTACGAAATCGACGATTTTCATCGATTTCGTAACGATTTTTTTTTTATCGTGATTTTTCTAAGGGAATTATTGCAATACAGTGTATATTGATAGCTAACAAATGATAAGTCTTAAAAAGTAAATACAATTAGATGATTTTTATCAATTGTTAGCGATTAATTAACAATAGATGCATGCTGCATCGCAGCATATTATACTGCAATAGATAGGCTAACATAAAATAATCGTTACGAAATCGACGATTTTCATCGATTTCATAACGATTTTTTTTTATCGTAAGTTTTCTAAGGGAATTATTGCAATACAGTGTATATTGATAGCTAACAAATGATAAGTCTTAAAAAGTAAATACAATTAGATGATTTTTATCAATTGTTAGCGATTAATTAACAATAGATGCATGCTGCATCGCAATAGACGAGTTTTTCCATTAGCTACAGAATCGATTTAAAATCGTTGATTTCGTAACGATTTTTTTTTGTTTTGTGTCTGGTTTCTAACAATATATAAATCGTCTATTGCAGTATATTTTATTAGTAACTAACAAATGGTAAAAATCGTCTATTGCATTCGATTTTTCGATTTATTAAATCTATTTACTGACCAATAGGGGAAAAAATCGTCGATTTCGTAAAAAATTTATTTAGTTTCTAACCAATAGAAAAAATCATCTGTTGCAGCATATTTTATTAATTATTAACAAATGGTAAAAATCGTCTATTACATTCGATTTTTCGATTTATTAAATCGATTTACTGACCAGTAGGAAAAAATCGTCGATTTCGTAAAAAATTTATCTGGTTTTTAACCAATAGAAAAATCGTCTATTGCAGTATATTTTATTAATAACTAACAAATGGTAAAAATTGTCTATTACAAAGAATTTTTTAATTTCTAAAATCGATTTATTGACCAATAGAAAAAAATCATCAATTTGGTAACGATTTAATGTCGCTTTACTAACCAATAGGAAAAATCGTTTATTACAGTAATTTTTTTTGATCGTTAACAAATAATAAAATCCTGTTAACAGTTAACAAAAAATATGTTGTAATAGACTCTTTTTTTATTGGTTAACAAATCGACATAACGATTTTTTTACGAAATCGATACTTTTTACTATTGTTCAATAAATCGACGTGAGAAATTAACATAAAAAATCGAATGTAATAGATTAATTTTATGATGTATTTACGATTTTTACAAAAATTTGCGGTATTTGATTAGATTTTTTCTATTTTTTTAAAGAAATATCGATGTAAGAAATCGTTACGAAACAAGACGATATTTTATTTTCTAATTGTTTACAGAAAACATTTAAAAATCGTGCGTAAACTTAATTGGCTATTTTTATCACTATTTAACGAATCGTTAATAGTAAAAATCGCGTATAATGCATTGTTTTTATCAGCGATGCCAATACATGTAAAATGTAATTATCCACCCCCAGGCAGAATCCATCAATTTTTAACATGCTTCCACCAATTACAACAGCTTCGTGCCGTATCCGTGGATGTCAGCGACCGATTTGGAAGAATTTTTTATTTTTTAGTCGTCTCCCAAGATTAGTATCTTTTCTAGCAATTACAGATGGCTGTTGATTCTATCTGTTCGCTTACCCTTCTGTTGCGGGGTGTACATTATTGGTCTTCTAGGAAAGTCGACTTTGTGTCAACGTATTGATAAAGAATGCGGCAGTCGACTAGGGGAACTTTTATTTTTTGTTTTCTCCCGTCTGTATGCGTACGATTACACGGTTTTTAACCGAGGAATAGTTAAATTTTTCCCTGTCTTTGTACAATTATGACAAATGATTGCAGTAATTGACCTTCGATGGCAGATAACCTTCAAGAGACATTTTTCTCTTTAATACTATCTACGTTATATTAAATTTACTCGGATAATTCGGTAACAATCTCGTTAAAAATCAATTTGGGAGTCAGATCGATAAGTTTATAAACTTTTTCCACTCGCCCTTTTTTTTCCAAGTAAATTTCCTTAATGGTGTTTTTGTTTTCGTTGTTTTAAAACCCTCGTATCTATTTTTATAAATTAGGACACAAGTTGAAAATTCTACATCCCATTGGCTATAAAAGAAGAAAAAAAATTTAGAACTATAACCTTTTGTATGCATGGTTTTTCAACCCTTTTGTTGCAGTTTATTCAGACTCATAAATAGAATCTAATATCCTTTTGTTTAGCAGTCTGATAGAGGGTTTTTAACTGTTCATGATGCATAGAACGGAGTCACAGGGAACGAAATTAGTGCAGTGCAAAACATACATTAAGACACTGTGTTGCAACATCATTAACGGAGGTGCGACTAATTTAGGAGTCAAAAGAATGGCCAACTTCCCCCACGTCCGTATAAAACGCTATTCTATTGTTTCTCACGTAGCACGATTTGTTTTCACAAAGGTTGCATTGATCCAAACGAGCTCATCTGTGAAGAATTTATAAATGTTTGCTGGCGGAATGTCTAATTGTTCATGAAATTCGAACTATTAGTTAAATTTAGACGATTGAAACAACCGATGCGATGACTTACATACCCAGGCAATTACTACATTCTTGTCAATCATGCATACAGACTGAATACCTAGATATTGGGCAACAACACGTGTACTTAGTAACAAAAATATACAGAATACAAAAATGATTCACGGCTATTAAATAACGCTATTGTTTATACTATGCGGTTTTCGATGTTTATATAAATCCTTAGAACAACACTCTCTCCAGATTCATAACAATCGAATGTTATGTTTTATTAAATCGTTCAAATTTCGATTATTTAAAATATTTACGGTACAGTTGTACGTAAGAATTAAAACCTGTTTTTTTTTTTCGTTCCGAAGAGGACAATTGCCTCCATACAGATTTTTTAGAGTAGATAAGCTTTATGTAACTTTTAACAGAATTAAGATGTTTTGCTTGATAAGAGTACCGTGCAGTTTACAAAAGAGCAAAATGCTACTCTTATTTAGTATAAAAATGTTTAGAATAGAGGAACGTAGCTTTTTAGAAGGCGTGGTGTTTGGACCGACTAAAGTTTTGAATGGAAAGGATGTAAAGAATTCCTGGCAATAGAAACGCCGACTGATTCCATGTCCTGTGAAAGCCGGAAATGCAACTAGGTTATGAAGCTTTATAACATTTTTTTTTCTCTTTTTTTTAGTTTAAAATTTTCCGCACTTGTACAGAATTTATAGTTTTTATTATAATAAACGTCAACGGTTATATACAAGAACAGATGGAGAAAGTGCCATCGATGATGACGACGCTTTTCCTTAGCTGCCTTCTGTTTAGAATAAACTGTCAGTGATAAAATTAGGCTGTCGGTTTGTCCTGTCCTCCTGTCCAGTTGGTTTGGACCACAGAAGTAAATATAGCAATGACATCCTGTTTATTTTTGGAAAGTATATAGTGTCTTTCTTAGTAAGTGCATTCGCGGTATTCGTTTTATACTGTAAAATGCATCATCTATCTTCTTTTTAGATGCCGTTAAGAAGAAATTTTCTTATTTTTTGATTTTGGGAATTTTGAGAAAGCATTAAAAAATATCACATGTACAGAGCACACATAAAAATAAACACACGTTTAATGCGGTAGGTGCAAAGCGCAGTTTTTGTTTTTTTATCAAAATGCAAAAGAATCACGCAATTAACTTTTTGAGATTTTCAACATTAGGCAGGACCGTTTCAAAAGTTTTTCATTATATTCCGATTGCTAAACTTTTCTGTTGCGTTTATTTCTATTGTTTCGTTCACTCTCGCGTGTTTATCCAATAAAAAAAATTCGAATATTCGTACAGATTCCTTCTAGACAGCATTTTGCAGTTTGATCTGCACGATTTATGTATAAATCACGTTCTGAGAATTCATTTTCATTCGATTTTAAACGAAAAATATATACCAAATATCAATAAAACGAAGCATTACTTTTTATTCTTCTTATACAATCTAGTGATGCAAGAAGGACTGTACGCTCGACTGAATCGGATTTTTGTTGAAGGTTTAGTTTCCACTATACGTAAGACAGAGGACTACATTATGCCGAGTTTGTAATATAATTGCATCATACTTATCTCCGATAAGCAGCTATTCAATCATGTCATGAAAGCTTTCGAAGAATTTGGAAGAGAGTTTTTCATTAAACATTCATCGAATGCTGTTCAATGAATTTTTTGATTTAAATAATGTCTGTCTGTTGGATCGTCATAAATCTATCGAATGGGGGAATGTCTCAAGAGTTGAGACTTTCGATTTTAGACATCGGGGCCATTTGTCACGAGATAATGACAGGCATACTTCGAGCGAAATTTTTCCAATTATACGATGTTTTGCCCTTTCTAATGGCCATGATTAGTTCCATATGTTCATTTATGGTACCTATGTTCGTTTGATCGACAGTGCGTGTCATACCATGTCAGTTTTCAATTAAATATTTACGAATTACATAATGGCAAAAGGATGTAAAAATCTAGAATAGTTATATAATTTATTTTACAGAAAAAAAAGTAACTTTGATAAGATATATTGCGTGAGAATGTTTGATTAATGGAATAAAACGTCGAGTATGTTTTCTAAAAGAGGAAAATTACGGAGAAAGATGAATGAAAATTTATAAAACCATAAAAACAAATTTTCTAAGTTTTACTATGATCTATCGCTTCGATAATTCACAGAATTTTTTTTATTAATTTCTTTAAAAGTTCTGACAGTTCTTCGCACAAATGTTAATCGTCGTTTTAACATCAAGAGAACAATCGCTAAAATATTTCAAAGTTTAATCATTTATTTTTCCAGTTTAAATCGATTAAAATGTCTCAAATCATTACCAGAATTTTGCTTTTTGTATGTGTGTGTGTCTACCGTACATTCCACAATGTCTGCAGCATTTATCTCCAGGAAGTTTAACTTTTTATAAAAAAAAAAAAATAAACAAGATTACAGAAAGAACTAACTTTTTTTAAAATTAGTTTTTTTGTATTTACCAGCCAAAAATAGATTTATTTGACTTAAGAGGATTAAGGACAGTTCCAGGAAGAAAACTTGCATTCGAACAACAACAGGTTTGTTCGAAAATGCACCGAAGTATTAAAAAAAAAGAAAGAAAATTAGTTAACACCTGTACGGTATTTGTTTGTAAATCGACTTATAGGTTTATTATAAAAGTACAAGGAAAAAAACGAGCTAGTCATACCGGCAGGATAATTATCGCATTATCAAGTTTTTGATATTTATTAAATATCCAGAAGCCGTTCGGTTATTAAATATTTATTTTTAAAAAAGCGGTTTTTCGCAGATGCAACAGAAATCCCTTATGCAAGAGTCGGAGTTGTTATTGTTTCAAGGGAAATTTGATAGGAAAGTCTAGAGGCGTGGTCTTTCTTGGCTCTCTGCCGATTTCTGAGAAGTTTTTTTTTTTTCTCTTTTTAAACTTTTGTGGAAAGGAAGTGGTTATTGAATCGACTGGAAAGAATTCTGTCTAACAACACGATTTTTTTTTCTTTTATTTGATAAGATAATGTTATATATATAGGTAGACACCAGTTTTTTTTTTGGGAAGAAACTCTAGCCCTACATCTGCTATACTACCTGTATCGTTTGTCTGCGATAAAACAAATGACATACATAAAACGTAACTTTTTATTCCGATTTTTTTTTTGTTAGAGAGTAAAAAGAGCAGATTCTATCGATTGAAACGAAGGCTATAATTAACTCCTGAAAGTAAAGCGACGGCTGTCGATAATCTAAATTCGATATACAGTAGACACAATTGGGTTTTGCTGCAAAAACGGAACGAGTTTATTATTAAAAGCAGATACGATAATTCGGATATTTAAAGAAATTTGCCTTCTAAAAATAACTCCACGATAAGTTTCAACGCAAAAAAAAAAAACTTGTATCGATTAAAAGTTTCGAAGCTCTCCGTATTAAATTGCTTTTCTGTTCGCTAGACTACTTAGCGATATTAAAAACTCCCTTCACGTCATGTCTAAAGCACGTGATTTTAGTAGATGCATATGGTTAACACGTGAGACCACTGACAAAAATTATTTAAAATGCTAAATAATCATGCATCGACATTATGATGAAAAATCTCATTTGGGCGGTATATTACTTATTAACAAAATCGTTTTAAGCATTCGTTTTTTACTCCCGTTCCATTTTACGACTTTGAAAAACTAAAATAGTTTACTTTTTTTATATTTCCAGGCAACGAGAAAAGTGTCAAAATGCGGCTATTTGTTCGTTGCACCTGATTGGGACTTCACTGTTTCCATTAACAGAACAAAAGTAAGTGGTTATTACATTTTTTCTTGTAGAGTTCGGTAAATTACATTGACCTGGAAAACTCATTTCCCAGTTTAATTCTGGATGTTTAGTCTTTTTGTTAAGTATTTTTCCTCTTTTGATTTCAAGGGCATCGTCTGTGACAGTCCGACAAATGACGTGTTTGTCCACCGATATATATTTTTTTCTTTTTTAACCACCTCGTTACTAGTTTGAAAAGAAGTTCAGAATTTAACGAGACTTCTAATTATATGACCCAGAAAGGTTTTTCAATGAAAAATAAAACTTGATTGATTGTTATCTATAATTAATTCAGTAGTTAATATGCTTTTTTTTTTTTTCTTTCTTTCTTCATTGGTTGCATTTACCTCTAATTTTCTTCTGCCCTATTGGCACCACTGTCTCTGCTCAAGCAAGGCTACCAGATATGTTCTGGCTCCTACTTTAATTATTTTCTAATTTTATGCGAATTAAACAGTTTTTTTTATTACCTGCTAATTAGCCATTTCTTCATTAGGATTAATGAGGAAAGTGGAATTAAGTTTGGAAATGCTTGAACATTTCTTTAAACATGTTACAAAGAGTTGAGCAAATTGAAAGAATTAGAACCACTTGAATGGATATAATCTTACATTTTGCACTCCACACTGTAATTGTATCCTAGAGAATTGAAAAAAGGGGTAAGAAGTAATACCACGTGGCTCACTTGCAATACCCAGCAGATTATGATTAATGTAAATCACTTGACATATCTGTCTCGATTTGAAAATTTTAGATAAACAGTATTTAAAGTGCTCTAGATCCACTTTGATCTCGGGACTACAGAAAAGAGATATTGTGCAGGAATGACAGCAAACAATATTTTGATTAGTCGAACCTAGATTTAAACTCTGTTTTTGGTGCTATCCTTGAAAAATGTTTTTCAATGACTGCATTCATAAGTTTTTGTAACAGCAAGTAATACATTTTTCTCTTACATAATTCAAAACAAAGATGCATAGTATATACATTCTAAATTTAGTATGAAAGTAGCATTTGTTTTTGGAGTTCCATTTGCATTTATTTTTTCACAGTAGTACTTTTGTTTATTTTCTACCGGCCCGCTTAATTAGATGGTAAAAACAGACTCAGAAGAAAATGTGGCATAAGTATGCACATTAATCATTTATTTGTTTTTTTTTCTCTGAGTGTAAATTTATACTACCTAGCAGTTCAAAGCTAGTTGGATTTCCAAATATGTATTTGAAGTATACTAGGATCTTTCTTTGATAAAGGATGTTTACAAATTTTTGTTAAGGTCAAGATATTGTGATGTTTATACTAAAAAATGTCTAGGAATAATTAATTATCTGTTAACAAATTCAGGTTATAATGATTTTAATATGCAAGATAATCATCTAAACATTCTAAATATTTCAAAGGAACTCTTTCACAAATTAATTAGGAAAAAGTATTAATTAAATGTGTTTTTGAAATTTACTTGAATTTCATAAAGGCAAATGATGAAGCTGAGAAAATGTAAAATAAGAGAAATCGAACAATAAGAGTGAAACTAAAATTATTTTGTAGGCGAGTGCAAGGAGAATAGAAAATTAAATTATCAGCTTGAAAGGAATTTAAATTTACATCGTCTAATGGTTATGTGCTTTTTGAAAAATAAAGATTATTCTTTTCTGTAAACTGGGTTAATTTTGATGATAAGATATTTTAAATATTTAGATAACCAATAAAGAACCTGATACATGTCAATGGAACAAAGATATGCAAAATAACTTATTTTAATTGATTAAAGTCCAAACTATAATACTGTAACTTCATGATAACAGTATCAGAGATTGCAAGTAAATAATAAATAGTTTATTTTTACATATTTCAAACTGGCTTCATAAATTTTTTTATAACATACTGAAAAATCTAGAAAAATTTTTTAACATTAAAATCTTTTTGGAATTTTAAGTAGAAATGTGGTAATAAATTATACTTTATGGCAATAAATTCCGAATGTTTAATTTAAATCACAATAAATTAATGCAACGAAACTAACAGGAAATATTTTAGAAAATAGCACAATAATAAGGTAACTATTAGTACGTACAAAGAAAATGACAAATCTAATTTGATAAATTATGAAATTAGGTTTGCT
Source organism: Olivierus martensii (assembly GCA_000484575.1). NCBI lineage: Eukaryota > Metazoa > Arthropoda > Arachnida > Scorpiones > Buthidae > Olivierus > Olivierus martensii. Next base: position 33,950 of record AYEL01082577.1, read on the forward strand.
AAAATTTTTCTTGATTGTAATTTAATGGGTCAGTTTGATTATAATCAAGTAAGTGCATTATATTTAAGTGTAAAAAAAAAATATTTAATAACTGCATTTATAATATATTTCATGAGAAAAGAATTAAAGTACTGCTTGAGAACTTAAGAAAAATAAGTTTTTAATAATTCATTATTTGTCTGCAATTATTTAATTATGATATACAATGTGCTTAACATAAATGACACCTGGTTTAGGATGCAGGTGCAAAAGACTGTAACATTTACCTTGAATATTATTTTGCAATGGAGGTATGGTATATATATATAATAATTAAGTAGAAGTTTTTTACTTTATTAAATGAATTATTAACTTGAATTTTAAGTTGTTCATTTGAACATAATTATAAATTACAAAAAGAAATTAAAATTTCATTGTAACTGGAATTTAAAAAGGTTAGTTAAATATTAATTTAATCAAAGTTTGTTAAGATAGTTTTGTATCAGATAAAACATGCTCATTTTTTTTATTAATTAAATTCCAGCCACATTATAATTTAGTAGAATGATTGGTTTCAATAATGTAGTGATTTTGATTATAAATGAAAATTTTTTTTAAAAATAATTTTAAAAAATTGTTTTAAAAAGAATTTACATGTAATTTTTACACAAAGCATGATATGTTTACATGATATAATTGTTAGTCTCTCTCTTTTTTTATACAATTGAGAATTTATTGATATTTAAGAAAAACTTTGTTATATGATATTCATTATTTCTCTTAAATCAATAATGTCCGTGGTTTGTGAAACCTGAGATTTTTGAATTTTGAAACCAGAAAATAAAGAATTTTAAAATTCATGGTCATCTGTTTGATAAAAATTTAGATTTAAATGTAAACATTTTTATGGTATAAGGTTAGTATAATCAAAAGTACAATATTATGAAAACTTTATAAAAAAATAATAACAATAAATGGAATTTGAACTGAAAAATCTTGTACAGATTCCATTCATTTTTAGTGAAATATATATATATTTTTTATTTTAAAAGCAAAAAAAAAATGAAAGATTTAAATTGAAAGTATATTGCTTTATTAAATAATTTAAAAAAATTGATATGATAAATTAAATTCAATATTTTTGAAATGTATTAAATATTTTTTGTTAGTAACAATAACCATTTTTTAAAAATACCGTATATAATTATAATTATTAATATATTAGGTCATGATGTGAATAATAAATTATTGTATCATAATTGATACAAATAATTTATTCACATTTATTTTTAAAAAGTTTTAAATACACTAATCTATAGATAGTATGATGGATTTCTAAAAATATATGAATAAATTTATCTAAAATAGTATTGTTATTAAAAGAATGAGAAAGAGTTATTAGCATATGTAGAAATTAACTAATAATAAATTTCACATTTGTTTCTGCTTAAAGTGCTTTGTGAATTCCTTGCATTACTTAAACAGTTATTAAATTTGAGAGAACATTTCTGTAGATTAACATGCCATATAAGCAAACTGAAATTAGTTGTTATATATTAACAATAACATTAAGTTCAGGTCAAGGCTAGTGCTTAATTACATTTATCATTATAATGCTGATTAATGTTAGTTTGACTTTGCCATATACAAACACACATTGTTAATTGTTATGTAAATTACAATTAATGCTTTTGATAAGCTTTTGGTAAAATCTAATAAAGTAAATGTAATCTCTTTAAACAAATTCATATATAATTCTTTAGGAATTTAATTCTTAATGCATAATAATTACTTTAAAAAGTATCCAGATTAGATATATGACAAAATAGTATATCAGAAATAATTGCTAATTTGAATATTTGTTTTAATAGATAATCTAAAATTTATGACATATATTATTTTAAAAATATGTAATATCAGAATAAGAATTCTTTTTAATTAAATTCTGTGTAAAATTATACTGAAATCTATACATTTGAAACAAGGAATCCCAAGTTTAATATTTCACTTTTCACTGACACTTAAAAGTATCAGTTTTTGATTTAACATTCAAAAAATATTTTGTTTCATAATTATATAAATATTCCTAATCATTTACTTATTTCATTTTTATATAAAAATTTATATCAAATGTAAATTTAGAATATATGCTAATAGCTGAAGATAAGTCAGTGATGTCATTTGGAAAAATATTATTGATTTAAATTTTAAACTTATCAATGATTTTAAACTGTGAAAATTATATGAATATTTAATATAAAATTTTAAATTTTCTTTTTTAAAGTATGGTAACAAGTTAATTATTATTAATGTGGTGAGATTGAATTTATCCAATAATTTGTCATTTAATTTTCATGTCATTTTCTTCTTAGTAGTATGAAAATATAAAATTCATCTTTAATTGAATTATAAAATGTTTTTTTTTTTTTAAATATTTGATTAAATTGACCAAATATTTCCTTATCAATTACTTAGAAATATATTTATACAGTATAATAATCATAAATAATTTTCACTTATCAGCATATTGTATACTATTATCTATTTTATATCTTTTGGTTTTATTCTGTAGAATACTGTATATTTTTGTTAAAAAATCATTAAATTTCTAAAGATTCTTGTAAGATCATATAGCTAATGTTGACTAAATTTATATGATTGGCAGTTGAGTAATGATGAGCTAGTTAAATTTGGAACTTATTACAAGCTGATCACATTCATAATGCCCTACAGCAGTTTTGCTCAATCTAACTCTTATTAGATTTAGGTTGAGAAAATGGCACATAATAATGTGCCATCTTCTTAAGACCAAAAAGCTGATGTGCCACTGAATACTGTGGCACAAATTTTAACAATTTCACTACCTTTCATTGAGTAATTCCTTGTAGTTTAGGCACTAAATATATTTAAATTTGAAAATATACTTACTATTTTCAAATCAAAATAATGTGTCATTTCTAGAATTGTAATATGCTATGTATTGATCATCACTGACTTCCAGCTTGAACAATTCTATTTATTTGTATTATATAATAAGTTTATATTTTGTATGTTTTTGAAATAAAAGTTAAAAACAATCATCATACATCTACAGTAGATACAGAAAGGTTAGATCTGATCTTTGGATCTGTGTATTAAAATCATTGACTTGTTTTATTAAACTGTGCATATTTTAAAACTATATATAATAATTCAATGCAAAAAGCTTTATTATTTTTGAGAATGAAAAAATTTTAATGCTAAGACAACAATGGAGATTCTTTTTTGAATGATTAAGAATTATAATTATAATAATTTCTTTCATTTGAAAATACAATAGATAACTTAGCTAATGCAATAATTATCAAAGAATAACTATTACATGAATATAATTAAATATTAATTACCATTTTTATTGATTTAACTTAAAGTATATTTACAATTTAATTATTGGAATGAATATTAAAGAAATAAATTGATAATTTGTATAATCTAGCTATGCTGATTTACTCTTCTGGTGGATTAATCAGAATATTTATTTTTACAAAACATTGACTTATGTATTAACTTAAAATTATATATAATAAATCATAAAAATATGTTAATGCAATCAATACTGAATCTGAAGATTATATTGGGTGATCATTTTTAATACTAATACGATCACATTCTTCGTATCATTCTCGAAATAAAATTTTTCAATAAGTTTTTGTGAAAAATTTCATTATGCCATTTTTTCAAATTCAATGAGCTGGTATATTCTACCAGCTAAACAACAAAATCAGATCATTCACACTATTGTTAATCTGTCACCTATCAGATAAAATTATTAATAAGTTTTTGTGAAAAATTTCATTATGCCATTTTTTTAAATTCAATGAGCTGGTAGAATATTAACAACAAAATCAGATCATTCACACTATTGTTAATCTGTCACCTATCAGATAAAATTATTGTTTCCAAATATAATGTGTGTGTCATGCATATTATATTGTATTTTAAAACAATTACCCTATATATTGTAATATGTGTATTTATTATTAAAATACTATATATACAAATAGTAAGTACTGGTAGTTAGTTCAATGTTAAATTATTTTAATTTTTCACTAGCTGTTAAGGCATTATATTATTTACTTTATTTATAAAGTTTGATTTTCATTGCCTTATTACATAAATCATCAATTATATAATTATAAATTTATTTAGTTTACAATTATATAATTATAATTTTTTTGGTTTTGATTGCAAAAAGTTTTTCAGTCTTATAAAAATCTCAAACTTTTTATAAAATTAACTAAAATTAAAACATAATTTTAGAGCCAGTATTAAGAGAATTTAAAAATTTCATTGAAACTTCAATTTAATTTTGAAATTTTAATATATATTTTATGGTATGATTTTTGAGTATCAAAACTATTTCCAATGATTTTAACAAATATTTCCTATATGTAATATTAATAAAAAGATAATTGATAAAAATTTTTTTATGACATATATTTTAATAAATTTTTTTATAATTTCATCTAATTGAACTTGATTTGAAATTATTAAGATAAAAAAAACTAATGTATTTTTTTTATGTAAGAATTCTCTTTTTATTCTTTTGTTTTTAGGAATCATTTTGTTTTCTAAAATTACTAAAACACAATATTTATGCTGTTTAATAATAAACTTTAAATTTTATATAAAGTTTTAATAAGCTTAAAATAGTTATTATACATTTTAATTGCTCTTTAATAATAATCTTTAAATTTTATATAAAGTTTTAATAAGCTTAAAATAGTTATTATACATTTTAATTGCAAAATTTAAAAAATTATGGCATCTGGCAAATTTGTGCATTCTTGAGACAGAATTACCTTATTCAGGTTAAAAAAATATTGTAACAATTTATATAATTTTTGCATCTATTATGTTTTTGAATGAAACTGTTTTGTTTAAAGACTAAACTGCTTATACTTAAGTAAATATCTAGAAAAACACCAAAGCTCTAAAAACTAACTGCTTATACTTTAATACTAAAGCAGTTAATAGTTTTTAGAGCTTCATTATGTTCCTAGATATTTATGAAAATGTTTGTTTGCAATAATGTTGTTGTCATAGTACATTTGGTCATAATCAATCTAGAAGTCTTAAAATATGAAAAGATACAAGCATATTCACATCCATAAAAATATTTTGACAAAAGTGACCTAAAAATGATGAATACTAGCATAACATATACTCACAATCATGCATACACATAAGATTTCTTTTTAATATAATACTTTCATTATAACCAAGAATTCTTTAAAATATAAACCAAATATGAAATTTATTCAAAATTTTTATGGATTTTAGTATCATCCTATAAGCATCCCCTTTATATAGATAAATAAAAATTGTTCTAATAATAGAGCCTTTTATTTGTTTTTGTATTATTATAAATATTTAATTAATTTATTAGATTGTGATTACTTGTTTTTTGCTTTATATTGCACTTTTCAAAATGTAATTTTAATTTTTGAGAAATTTTTATATTTTGTGATCATGAAGAAAATAATTATTTATTAATTAAAATATTCATTATTTAAATATTTATTGATAAAAATTTAAAAACTAAAAAGTTAAAACACTCCCAACTAATTATAAATCTGGGTGTAAGTTTGACTACATTGAAGATTTAAAAAGGTTTCTCCTGTATCTGTTTTTCCATAAGCCTTGAATATTGTCAGACCTTATAAGGTTTGAAAAGTTCTTATATTGCCATGTATGAATCATGCTTAACTGAAGATTTAATATAAAACAAGTATGAGAGTGAATAGATAACAGTGATCTTTAATTTCCAAGTTACAGTTTAATTTCAAGAAATTCATGAAGGTAAAAAATTTTGTATGCATTTGAAAGCAAAGATGAATTAATAATTATAAAGATTAAGAAATATAAATATATTTGTTTGATAATTGAGAGATATAATTAAAGTAAATCTTGAAATAATAATGGGCTGTATATTTTTAATTATTAAAATATTAAAATATGCAAAAGTTTTTTTTCAATTAGGATATATACATTATGTAATAAAAAAAAAAAAAGATATATTTAAGAAATAATACACCATAACTTTTTATAGGAATTTGTTTCTTGTTTGAATAATGCAAAGATTTTCTGTAAGATGATATTAAATTTATTAAAATAATAATATAGAATTTTATATATTAAATTATTCATATACTGATCATCTAAAACTTACTCGTAAATGATATTCCTTTAAAAAAACTTTTAAAAATATAGATTTAATATTTATTACATATGAATATTTAATATAGCATGGAGATGGTACAATCAATGAGAATGAAATAAAATAATCTCTGACTACCTACATTTATCATTTTATATATTGCAATTAATAGTATAACATTGGAATTATACATAAATTACTAACATGTTAATAATTTCCTTATTTTAGCCATTTAGTTTTGTGTTTATGATTATTCTAATTTGGTTGTTAAGAATGGGTTTCGTTTTACCTGTTAATTAAATTATTATATATCTTGACTTAAATATTTATTTAACAATAAAAGCAAGGTGTGTAATGGGATATTTTAATGCTTATACTTTATATAAAAACCAAAGTACTCCATTACACACTTTTTTACAAAAATATCTGATAAAATAATAAGGCTAATGACTACACAAGTATATTCAAATTTTGAATTGTATTTATTTAGAACATGAAAGTATTCTCACTATATTAATATTTTAAAACTTAAGTTATTTTGTAAATGAAAAGGGCCTGAAAGTGCTTTCTGCCTGCTTACAGGCCCAAAAGCATTTTAAGTTATTAAATTTCTTATAGAATATAATAACTTGTAGTGCTCTATTTTGTATATAGCAATAGTGAAAGTTTTAGCAGAGATTTTCAATTACAGATGTTGTAATTGGAAATATCTGCTAAAACTTTACCTATACTATTTGATTAAGAAACTTTGTGTATTTGTTCAAATGCTCTAATTATTCAGCATAAAAAAATTAGCTTAAAATTGAATTTGAATGATTGATAGTTTCTACCTGATCTCTCAAAAATTTGTTTTTTAATTAATCCAATTAAAACAAATTTAATTTTAAAATTTAATCATCATCAAAAGAATTTATTAATTTCAGATATATCAAATACTAAAATAAACCAGTTATATGTCACTTAAAAACATTCTAATATATTTAATCTGATATTTTTCTAGCTTCATTTAGATTTTAATATTAAAAGAAAACTAAATTTTTTTAATACTGATTAATATCATTATTAATTCTTGAATATTTAACAGATTCTTTTAAAACTTTTAATAAGATTTATGCAATTAGATTACGAATGTTATAAACTGCTTGTTTTATAGAAACTTATTCAATACAAAAAAATTTTAATTAAATATATATATATATTTTTCTTGCCCGTGTGTGTGTGTGTGTGTGTGTGTGTAATGTATTAATACTCAGTTTTTTGAATAATAGAAAATTTGACAATTTTGATATTTTACTATCACTTTGAAAATTTTGATAACATGAATGTAAAGATAAGATTAAAATAGTTATCTAAAATGTATTAATACTCAGTTTTTTGAATAATAGTAAAATATCAAAATTGTCAAATTTTCTATCACTTTGAAAATTTTGATAACATGAATGTAAAGATAAGATTAAAATAGTTATCTAATCTTATTTTGAGATAAAAGTTTTATAATTTAAGATAAATGGCTTGAAGTTATCACAAAGTTTTAGTTTTAAATACTGTTAAAACTGATAAATTGATTTTACTTTATTAATCTTTTGTTCATATAAATTAAATCAGACAAGTGACTGTATAAATATTTTTTATTTCTTTTATCTTTACAAATGGTCTCATAAATTTTATATTTGAAAATAATTTTTTTTTGCAAGGATTGGTCACAAAACTTGACAAAAAGTTTTGGGAACTAAAGAAAATAGCATGATGTCTGGTTCTTAATGATAATTAAAAAAAAACTATAAATCAGATTTTGATTGATTTAATTTATAAAAAATATGAGCAACATTTATAGTATGGGATTGCATAATTTTGGCCAAATGAATCATAAATAAGAAAAATTAAGATCAACTCTCATAAAATTTTTATTTTAGCTATCTATGTTGATTTCATATCTTTTCAAGATTAAGTTTCTGCTTATATTATTCTTAGTGCTTCAATACATTAATTTATTTTATGTTGAAGCACTATGAATTTTCTATCTTAAAAACATTAAATTCTATAATTTTAATGAGGTATTGAAAATTATTTTACATAAATAATTTTATTCCCATGTAAAAATTCTAAAAAAGTTAATCCCTAATAAAAATCCCCAAAATTTAAAAAAAATGCAAAATAACTTGTAGTTTGTCATTGAAGAAAATAAAGTTATTTTTATATTCATTTAATATTATTATTATATTACATGAATAATTCAAACATTTAAGATATATATAATAAATGTAAACATACCTTGCATTATGGCTCTTCTAAATTATATTCCATGTTTTTATTTTAAATTTCAAAATAAAAATTATCTGCAAAATAATAATTAGAATAGGTCTATAAAATATGAATTAACATACAGATCTGCAGGAAAATCTTGCACTTTCAATTTTTCAGGATGGCTCTGAGCCATCCTGAAATATTGAAAGTGAGAGACCCAAAATCAAACCTGTATCCTCCAAAATGGTATGCAAATGCTTTAAAACATGGCCATCTGGCAAGATTTTTAGTACTGTTGTGCACTTAATGAATAATAGTATAAATATTTTTTAGCCTTTTATATGCATTAGCAAATGAAAACCAGCTGTGATTCACTTTGTCTATGGTCTGGATCGTAACCGTTGCATAACGAGATATGCCTGTATATACTTTAAATGAATAATGCATATATACACAATGATAATTCTTTATGAATATTTCATTCATTATTAATTGAGTTTAAAGCATTTCAATTAATATAATTATTCAATTGGATGCATGTGTGTTTAAACCAAACTAAATCAAAAAAATTTAGATTTTAAATAATTACAAATCAGAACATGGCTAATTTATTTAGATATATATAATTTAAGAATATTATTAAAATATTATGTAGTTTTGTTATGTAATAATTGAAGTTATTACATAACAAAACTAATGAAATTAAAATTAACCATAATACTTATATAATAATTTTGTTAAATTTTTCTAGACCTCTATAAAAAAGTTTTAAAATTATAAAATTTAATATTCAGATGGATTGCATTTAAAAAGAATCAGGATTAAACTTGAATGTTTCTAATTGAAATGCTATGATTTATATAAAACATTTTAATATACATTTTTCATTGTGTGTTGGGGGGCAATTCTTCCATATTTTTCAGTTTAATCAAGACGTATTCAGGATTTATTATGATATCATTTTTCTGTAATGTATGCAATTTATATGTTGTGATAAAGCAAAATAATAATAATTTTAGAATAAGGAATATAATAATAATAAATTTCATTGAAATTTCAGAGTTTTATATTTAAAAACTTGTAATATTTTTTCAGTTTTTTGTTTTATCTACCTAGCTGTTTTATATTAAGACTATATACTAAATCATAAAATATATTATAAAATAAAGTAATAAATTGTATTTTGACTGTAATAATAAATTATAATTAAAATTAAGAAGTTTTAATTTAAAATTTATTATTTTAGAGATGGCAGAGGAGGTGGTTTGTGTTATATGATGATGGTGAACTTACTTATTCAGTGGATGAGCATGTATGTATTAAAATTTTGGTATTTGTAATTTAAATATGAGATTTAACAATAAGAATTTATTCATGATTTTGTTCAAAACAAGTTTAAAAAGAACAGAGTTCAGACAGCACTATGAGCAAGTACAAAATCATACAGTATAAACAGCTCTTGCTTTAACTAACTTGAACACAGTAAAAAGCTCTATTTGCAAGGCACAAACACTTTTTATTAATCTAAAACGTTTTCGGACTAGGTTATAGTCCAACATCAGTAGAAACGTTACTTAACTTAACATATTCTAT